>JABUQX010052967.1:5000-25000 GCA_015478945.1 Trachelipus rathkii
TACTATGTGGTGATATGGTATAGTAGTTTATATATAATTAATGATATAGTTATATATATATATATATATATATACGATTATACTATATATGATAATATATATATATTATAGAGAAAAAAAAAGAGAGGAGAGAGGAGAGAGAGAGAGAGAGAGAGAGAGAGAGAGAAGAGAGAGAGAGAGAGAGAGAGAGAGAGAGAGAGAGAGAGAGAGAGAGAGAGAGAGTCATTAATGAAAAGTAGAAAGAGGTTGTGGATAGGACAGAACCCTGAGGAACACTACTATTTATAGATTTAAAGGATGAACGGTGGCCGTCTGCAACAACTGCTATAGAACCGACCGGAAAAGAAGTCAGAGAGAAGGATAGATACCGAAAGAAGAATGTTTAGAAATCAAAGTTTTGTGCCAGACTCTATCAAAGACTTTCAATTTGTATAGCGCCGAAAACGCGGAAGGAAAAAACGCCAAGAATCAGAAAGTAGAGCGTTTATTAAGAAAGCCTTACTGGCGAACAGGTATGAGATTAAAAGAATTGATACGTTTCCAAATCTTCTTGTTAAGGATAGATTCGGAAACCTTTGATATAACAGAAGTTAAAGCGATAGGACAATAATTTGAGGTGTTGGGGAGGGGTTGCCTTTTTTAGTCACAGGTTCAAATAAAAAATAAGTAAATAAAAAGAAATATGTTTTTAAATAGGAGGAGCAGCAAAAATTTTTGGATGCCTGAATGAAAGCACATTTCCAGCAAGAAAGGAAGGTCAAAGTAGAAAGGTAAAGACGGAATAGTTTACCAAGGAAGCACAAGACTTGAGAACCACTAGAGGAATATCATCAGGACCATACGCTTTCCTAGCGTTAAGCTCAGAGAGTGGAAAAATAACATTTTAGAAGAAATTACAAAAGTCTTAAATGAGTTGGATGAGGAAGAATAGCCTCTGAATCGTCTCAAGCGGACTTAAAGGCAAAGGTTTGAGGGAAGATTTCAGCTTTAATAGAATGCATAACGACAGTTGTGCCTTCGGAAGATACTAGAGGAGGGAAAGAGGAAGAAGCAAAATTAGAATTGACATTCTTTGTAAAATGTCAGAAAGACCGTGAGTGATGAAGAGGAACCAGAAAGATTATTTCATTTTATTTTAACTGAGAAAAGTGTTACAAAAAATAGATTTTGCAAGATTTCTATATGAAATATAAGTTAAGTTGAAAACTGCGTTAATTCCTGAATGCAGCGTCCCTGTGGTAAAAAATACGAGAATAAGTAAAGTTCAACCAAGGTTTGCTAGATTTAGTTAAATAAAATAATATGGAATTTATTCCTCCTTACTAAATAATCACCTCGGTTTTGCGTCCTGCACAATCCGAGAGGCTCCTCCCACAAAAACAGTAGTCATTCCATTGGAAGTGAAAGAAGTACGACCACAAGTTCAAACCGTTTGCAGCAACTCAGTGTTTAAAACGTTTCTTCGCCGTAGGTGAGGGTCTTTCCTGCGGAGCACTGGGAGAGATAGAGCAAGACAGTGATAAGAAGGTGACCGGAACCCAGAGGAGGAAAGAATATCAGAATAAGGAGAATGATTAGAAATTAGATAAGGTCTAGAAAGTTTGGCTCATCTCCAAAACGATCAGAGATACGAGTAGAGAACTGCACCAACTGCTCGAGGCTATTCTGGATAAAAAAAAGTGGTGAGCAAGTTCACCAGTTGCATCTTGAGAATTAGAGAAAAGTCATTGGCGGTGGTGAACGTTGAACACTAAGAATGAAGATTTCAGAGAAAGGTGAAGAAGAGAAAATGTATTCTAATTTGGAGTGTAAGTTGTGGAAGGGATTTAGGAAAGTCAGATGAGTTAGAGATAGAAATATAGAATAGATGAATTTAGTAGTAGACTGACAGGGTAGCTTGAGTCATATGATTGAAATTCGGAAGACTCTAAATCAGAGATACGAGAAGAAACATCACTGCACACAAGGGCACAACAACAGCCTTTGACTGAAAATTGAGTATGGAGAGGGTAAAAGGAGCAGCGTAAGGTTTGGTGCGGGAACGTTCAAACACTTGATTTTAAGTTAATAATAAGACATGAGATTTAGAGGAGGAGAGGTGATGTTCAGCAAAGAGGAAATTATTGTGAAGGTTGCAGAAATTAATGAAGGTAGAAAACCGCGCAGCAAAACAGGTCGTCAATTTCGTGACTGCACCAACCCCACCAACGGAGGCCATTAACTTCCAAGCGATGATGGGGGTTGGGGGCGGATGAAGAACTATTTTTTTTGGAAGTAGCCTTTCTCGGCTTCTCCAGGTTAATATTGTGGTTGCCATTTTTGGTTTATATTTTTTGAAGGAAATTGTTTTCTATAATAGTGTTATATGGGGTTCTCCTATAGTATACAAAAATAGAGCAACGCCCACATGAGAATATCTGCAGCGACAAATTTAGGAATAAGAACAATATTGATAAATTGAAGCTACATCATTGAATAAAATAACTCGCACTTTCTTCTGTCAGTAATTAAAATTCTTTTCTTTCTCGTTTTCTTTCTTTAAGCAATAACTGTTTCTCTCAATCAGTAAAATCCTAAAATTCTAGGAGGTTACATATTCTGTGCCCATTTAAGAACTTCTTCATAACACCTCAGTATTTTTCATTGTATAAGTGTATTGTTATTCGCCTTTTATTGAGTATGTATACATATATAGAGTAGTTATATTACTTGAAAGACTGGACTCTATAGCTGTTCACTCTGCCGACCCTTCCATTCTCAGTGAATATCTGTTTAGCCTGTTCTGCTATATGACCCTAAACTTGAAATGCTCCGATTCTTCTTTCATGTACTGTACAGTTAAAATAAAAAACACTTCATCCTACTTTTTCCTTCACTTTTTTTTTATTTACACACTTTCCAACTCGTTGTGTTGGGACATTATCTATTTTTTGAATTAAATTTCAGCAACTCTGGTTTTTCTCGTAGACCTATGCCTCTGGCTTTTATCCTAGCTGGGCATGCCGCAATGATTTTATATTTCTACTGCTCTCATTCATCTATTATCTATATATCTATTAATATATATATATATTATTATATATTATATATATTTATATATATATCAATCATATAATTATATATATATATCTCTATATAATATCGAGGTGCCTATACGCCCATGCGTACTGAGTGGCCCTCGACGCTATGTCATCGCTTATTGCGCTATTTTCGATTCACAATTGAGGCGCTTTTGCGTTTTGCGCGTCCTATTTTACTCATCGGTTATTTAGTGCGCTTTGCCATTGACGCTTACTACTCTATTTGAGCGCACGCGTCACCTATATCTTCGAGCTACTTATCTTAAACTATTTGGCAGCGCCCATTATATATCTAATTATACTACATAATTATATATACGGTATATCTATTATTATCTTTTTATATAAATATACTTTTATTATAATATATATATAATAATATTATTATACTATATATATTATCTATATTAATATCTTATCTATATTACTGTTTAAGCTATTCTATATCTATTATATCTATTTTATATTATATATATCTATATCATATTATATTATATTATCTAATATTATATATATAATTATTATATATTTTATAATATTAAATTATTACTATAACAATTACAATATACTCATTATCATCATTATTATTATAATTTAATATATATATCCGTATATAATTAAATAATTACATTAACTATTAATTTTATATATATAATATATCTATAATATTAATACTTATATATATTGATTAATCAACTTTTAATATATTATATAAATATTATATTATCTATTATATCTACTATAATATTATATATATTATATATTATCTTTATATATATTATAATATTTAATTATTTCTTAATAATCTTTATGTCAAAATTTAATACTACTTAATATCATATTTATATAATATTGTTTTGTTATAATATGTCAATTATATATTAATTTATATATATCTATTTATTTTTAATTTAATTTAATATTTATATTTAATCTATTAATATTTACTTAATTTTATATTCTTATTATATAATTATATATACCAGTTAGTGTTTATTTTATTGTGTATATATATTAAACTTTGTGAGAGGTACGATATTCAACTAACTTTTTGTAGTTATACTATTTATTTGTGTAGAGTATATATTATATATTTAGGGTAGTCCTACTTACACTATTATGATCATATAATAATACTTGCTTACCCGCGGGTACGCACTTATTAGCCACGCGTATTGTCAGTCGTTTATGATATAGTGTATACTCTTGTTATATTATGATGCAGTTAATATCTATTTACCCGTACCTATAATATCTCATCCCTAGTTAATTGTATTCTACGTGTATGATATCTCAATCAGGTAACGGTCTATGTAGGGTGTGAATTAGTTTTCTATTGTTATATAACTCACTATTTGTCACACTTATTCCATAGCAGGTCAGTGGTGAGGTGTTATTAGTAATAGTATGTGACTTCTGAGAATATTTTAATAATGACGTACATGATGTAGTAGTCTACCCACCATATCATTAGTGCCTAAAATACTTGCCCTGATAACACATTATTATTTGATTATTATATTTTACTTAACTAATTCATGCGTCATTCTATTCAGTAATATATAATGCACGCGTGATATAACGCGTAAGGTGAGATAGGAATACCCAAGTATTATATATTTCACTATATATATATATTAAGCATATCATAATATCATATTAAGGAAATCCTACCTATATATTATATTTAAATTACTATATTAATTTATATATATATATTTGCTTCTTTCATATAATATTTAAATCTTTTATATAACATCATTTTTATTATACGTATTCTTTCTAAATATTAATTTAATCCTATCAAACTAATTTTCCTACATTTTATTACAATAAATTTGGCGTATATAACTATTCAACTCATTAATTTAACATGTAAATATTAGCTCCGTATTTTTATACTCTCTATATATACTAATATAATAATATATACATAAATATATATCATTTTCAGTATATATAGAGGAGAACCTGTGTCGACTTTATATATGCGCTTGTACGGAGCTACTATATTACATATTATTATTTTTGACCATACATCATATATGGGCTTTCATATATTTGTTCTGAGTACTTGCGGAAACTTTATTATATGATTTTTTATTCCCCATATATATATATTCCGCTTATAATATATATTATATATATATAATTATTTATTATATGAGTGAAGCGTTTATATATTTAGTACTAATATACCTCTATATATAAATATATATATATAATATATATATATATATATATATATGATAGCTATAGCTTTATAATATATACTTTTTTGACTGGGACCGAAGCAAAAAAAAGAATTTTACTATAAAATAAAATAGGTTTGCAGCCGCATCCGCAACCGCAGCTGCAACCGCAGCCGCAGCCGCAGCCGCAGCTGCAGCCGGAGCAGACACGCAAGTTTTAAAATTGTAGGGTCGAAGTCGGAGCTGTGGTATTTTACAATAATGAAGCTCGAGACCTGTCTAAAAGAGTCACACACACCAAGGCAACTGGGCAATATTAGGAACATGAGTTGACGACGTTACTAGCACAATCTTAAAAATAAATACTTAATATTGATCGTTTTGAAGATAGAGCAGCAATATTTGTTTAATTTCATGAATGTAAATTTATTATAATTGTGTTCCAATGACAAAGTAATGAGTTAACACGTTTATCTTACAATATGAAATGTATATGACGTCAAGATGGACTGACTGTTGTTATATTTATAACAATGACTTCACATCAAGATGAATCGTTCATCCTCTGCAGACGAATATGACTTATTGTGACTCCCGACTCACTGTGACTCCTGACTCACTGTGACTCCCGAGAGTGCCCGTTGAACCCGTTCTTTGCAAACACGTGTATTTGGAATGGTTCATTGTGAATTGTCTTCTAGCCAATACAATTCATTTGTACTTTTAAAACCTTTCAATAATTCTATTAGAAATATTTTAAGTTGAATTATTAAATTATTAAATGAAATATTTAGAACAAATAAGATCGAATGATAATGGTATTATTTATAATAATATATAATTTCAAAAAGAAATGGTTAAAAGCACTGACCAAAGTATTAAACTTGAATTTTCTCTCAAATATTAAAAGATTTTTATTTCTTCCCATTCCCTTAACAAAACTCATTATTTAAAATTATTTTAATTTACTTCTTATCATCATTATTAAGTGATCTATAAAATAAAAATGTGTCGCTAACATTTATAAACTATGGATCTATATATATTTATTTGTCATGTTCATCCATATAGGATATTATATCATTTCAAAGAAATGTTGAAAGAGAGAGAAAAAAATGCAAATAAAAAATTCACGTGTTGTTTAATTAACAAGCAATGAGGCCCCTATAATAGAGTTCGTACATTTAAGATGGTCTGATTACTATAGTAACCATGCATTTATTTATTTTGCGAATTTCTCTCCAAAAAATATCAATTTAAGGATGAAACCCATTTTCGAGGTTCAGCCTCACCTCATGTGGGACCTTACCACATTTGATTCCTCCAGGTATCTTTTACATTCTGTCTTTCAGATTTCCCAGTTAAGCTCTCGGGGAGTTTTCTCTAAAATGATTTCTCCTTTTTTCTTTTGGATCCTATTTTTGGATTTTGATACACCCATAAGACTCTGAAACCTACAAAATCAAGCTCTCCGTACTTGATAACATATAGATTAATACGTGACATGTCGAACTATTTGTGTGTTTCCAGATCTGACTCTGAATCCGACTACGACTTTTGTACCGGTTCCTACTCCAACTCCATCCCAGACTCCTCACAAGGTTTCTTTGTTGGGTCTGCAACATATTCTCGTATTTATTTACTTACTTTTCCTCAAAGATGACATAGCTTGGGATCCAACTTATGGGCCTGCACCCCTTCCCAATGAGGAGCCCAGGGTATATACATATTTCAATATATATTATATTGTTTATTTTTAATCCGTTTTTTGCTGATGCCAGAGCAAACATCCTACTTTAAATGCCCAGCACGCCATTCTGGGTGTGTTAGGAACCCAAACCTTGTCTGCGATGAGGTAATGAGTCCCAAGTGTGGGTTCGAGTTTTGGTGGGGATCGGGTATTTCAAACTTCCTAACTAGAGGTTCGATATATCGTTAAGGTTGCTAGATCTTGCCATGTTACTACGGGTCGATTATTGTGAAACTTTAGATTATCCTTATGGATTACGAGACACCATGTATCTATCCTGACAGAGATCTTAGAAAGATGATTTTATCGTCAATTTGCTGGTAATATACTAGAATAAATCGAATGAAAAAATCAAAAAGATCTGATCATTTGAAATCCTGAAAAAGAAACCTTATAAAAACTCGAACCCCCTTTTTGAGGGCTTTAGACCCTGAATTTGATTCGAAATCTCCGAAAATGGTCTTTCAGACCTTGGAAATCTTCAAAAATAGTCTTGTCGATCTCCGAAATCTGTAATTTCTACACGTCAAGCTTAGAAAAACAACCAAATTTCACCGGAGTGAGGGGAAATTCCCATGTCATCTGCAACATGACTTATTTAAAATGCGGTCGAAATAGCCTTGTATACTAATGCTCATATGTGTTTTGTTTTTGTGTGATGAATCTGAGGAAGGTTTGAGATGTGGTTAATGTATAAAAAAAATACAAATGTCAGATAAATTTAATTATCTCATGAAAATTTTGTCATTTTGGAATTGCGAGGTTGGCTAATTATGGTGACGATATGCTATTTTAAAATATAAAAAACAGTTATAGAATATTCTAAATTTACGTTTCTGGGTCTGACATAGTGTTACGTTTGAAATATTCGATATTAGATCTGTTTAATTAAGAAGTTTTCTAATGATCACATTTTGTGTTTTCACTTTTTATCTTAACAAATTTTACAGATCTTACAGATCAAAATCATTAAATTTTTATAGTAAGTAAACAAAGTAGCTAAATTCATTTATTTTAAATGTGCAACTAATATTTTACCCTTGAAAAAGGTTTTAAGGGTACGTATGGTTGCTAGACTAGGTTAGGTTATGTGTGGGATGTTAAATTAGATTAGATAAGGTTAGGTCAACTCATCATAAAATCCTCTGAATTGATTGAAGGTTTTTAAATATTTACTTCTATTTTAAAGAGAAATCATATTTAGGTCTTCATCAACAAATGGTAGATTTTAATTAAAGCTTTGAAGTGTATTTAATTGCACTAATGAATTAACAACGATAAATATCAATTTGTAAAATTATTCAGATATAAACTGTAGATAAAACAATAGTTTCTCCCAAATGTTTCATATACGCTAAACTAGTAGATAAAACATAGTCTCCCAAATATTTGATATAATTATAGTATATATATATATAATACTTAATATATATAGTAAATCAGATTTAATTATTTTATTTAATCATTTGTTTAGAGTGATGCTACTAAATATGTGACATAGATTATATTCGGTACTTATAACCGTATATAAATTTAGGCGTGTGGCATATCTTAACTACTTGCATGTGTACTTGAGGTTATCCAGCTGTGGTGAATTATAATTGAGTTACTTTATTGGTTACTTGATAATTTTTTTATATATTAATTTTATATAAAAGCGAGAAATTAATAATAGTTTTGATTAATGTAATATATTAATATAGCGATATTATTATAAGATGTATATCTATAGTGAGAATCATTCACTCATCTTATATTGTTAACATCTAAGTGACGTGAATTCCTAAAAGCAATTGTAACAATTACATAAGTATATATTTCTTATATTAGTAGTGAATATGTATAAATTCGTTAGCTACACCATCTGATTCCTTATTATCGTAGATTGTGGTTTTGCGATGGATGAAATTACACTGTTACAGATACAGATTAAAGTCCTTATAATTTTTATAGTGGACGTTAAAATGGTGTTACATTATTATTATAATAATATAATAAGTATATTAAAGTAGTATTATATAACTATATATATACATCACATAATTTAATATATATATTATATATATATATATATAATATATATATTATATATATATATAAAATTATATTATATATTAGGGGGCTCGAGAATATTAATCTATTTATAGTTATTATATAATAATTTATATATGTTTAAATTATATTTATAGTATAATAAAACTTATGCTTTGCGTTAATATATTGCTGCATAAAATAGATCAACTGCCTTGTAAGTGAGTACATATTCCATAATAATGTGGTTAAATATACTCGTAATAAGTTAAGTAAATTAACATAATCAATTTGTAATTGAAAGAAAGAGGTTGAGAAGAAGTAAGATGAATTTAATAATATTTACATTATTTTCAATTTAAATGTTAAATAAAATATGGAAACATATCAAACTAGTTAACTATATGTTAAATATAATGAATTAGGCATTAAACATTAGTTAAAAATATACGATATATACGTTATTATAAAAAACATTTTCAAGTATTTAGTAATTATATAATTTCAAAAAAGTTTTTTAAATATTTTAATATGAATATCAAATTAAATTATATTGTAATTATTTATAAAAAATCTATTTAATAAAATTATTTTAAAAGTTAATAAGATTACATATTGATTGAATTATAAATTTATTAATTAATTAATTTATATTGGAATTTGATTGTATTTATTTTTTATTAAGTTGTGACGTCCCATGAAATAAGTAGGATCCGTAATAAATGAGTATTATTTTTAATAGACTTTATAATAATCAAAATTGTGAATTGTTCAAACTATATAATATATTATATAGTTAGTTATTTTACCACGATAATATAAATAAATTTTCCCAGTATATATTAATTAAAAATAAGGAAGTTTGGCGGAAAAATACAAGTTGATAAGTAAATTTCATATGTTTGGTCGTTAGATATTACCTTTAATAAATTAGTAATTTATTCATGAGTAGACAAGTTATTAGTGTACGTAAATAATTTTTTTTTCTTTCAACTTGGCATCACTCATTATTAAGACAATTATTAATTTATATATAAAGAGTAAATTAAATTGATCAAATATATCATTTTGAACTATGAATAGCCACTGCGATAAGATGGAGAGAGATGAGTAGGTTATTTTATTATATTTTGGACGCAAAAGTATGAGTAATGTGGTGTATGAAAAAATGGTCACTCGTTCTAGTAACGGTTGGTAATACAAATGGGAAATTAGGTGCAATAAACCTTTATTTCGTTATTAAATTTTAACTGACGTAAAGATTAAAATTCACAAATAAAACAGTTTTTACCCGCTATGCTTTCCTTTTCCTAAGCACAATGTTCTAGCACCATACGCTGCGACGCAAACAAAATAAAAAAAAACTCAAAAGCAATTAACTTACAAATGAAATAATAAAAGTGTTAAATTTGAAATAGAGAGATAACTTTGGTAGTGGAAGCACTATAGTATGCCCATCTAAGGTGGGCTCAAGCACGTATAAAGCAATTCTTACATATTCTTTCATACAAGAGGAGTAAGAGGATTGCCAATTAAATTAAAGTCAGAATAAATATGAAGGGATTGTCTCACGGTATATAAAACATATTTACAACGTAGGCTCTTTTAACCTAGGTATCTTTTCCAAAATGATCATATTTTATTTTATGAGTTAAGGTATATTTTATATACCCTTGTAGCCATTTTTCTTTATCTCATCTCTTCTCACATATAAAATATGTAGTAAGTATTCTTATCCTATCTTTTATGATTTTCTGGTAGATAAGGTAATATAATTATCAATGTATAAAAGGACTTAGTTCCCTACGTAGGAAGTACTATATAAAACTATAGTCGCTTATCTCTACTATATAATATTATATATATATATATATATATATCAGATATAAAATTCTTTTCTATATATATATATAGTATAATCAGAATATATCATATATTATATCAATTGTATACGACTAATATATATATTGATATATATATATTGATACTTATAGATATATTATATATAATATTATTATATCATTTATAATCTATTATATATATATATATACTCTAGTCATATATAGCTGATTTGATTATAGGTCGGGTTCCTAGTGAACCTCCATTTTTAATATGAAGTTTGAGGATGAACCAAAGACGTCGACCATATTCATAGTTTTCATTAATTAGAGACTTTTCATCAACCTTTTGCATGCGTTCATCATATGGATTTTGAAAGGGCATAAGTAATATCATAATACACCTAATTAGGATTTAGGAAATTTTAATAAAACATAATAAAAAATGTAGAGCTAAAAATAAAATTATAATAAAATTGCGAAATATAAAATAAAATTACTATTCAATATAGAGGGTAATAAGTGACTAGCCAATGTCATACATAATAGTATGATTATAAATATTTTGACAAATTAGTCCCCAAGATAAGTGGAGCTCAGTTTGGACAATTTAAATTTAGTTAAAATCAGTGAATCACAGCTAACTATTTTAAGTTAGTAAATCTCACTAATAATTAATTAATCGCATATCATAAGTATAATTATCTAATAATAATATGTAATTAAATGAATATAATAATAATGAATAATAATAATAATATACTAAGGGTAATAATAATGATAATAATATAATAAATAATGAATAATGAATAATATAACTCGAATTATGGTTGAAAAGCAAAATCAATAACACGAGTTCCTATTGGTATACTATTATATTTTTTAAAAGAACATGAATGAAAATTTATGTTGATCTAAGAGGTTAAGATCGATAGATTTGGTTGGTCATAGCAGAGTTAAAGAATTGAAACATCACGTTATCAAAGCAGGCGAGGGGGGGGGGAAGAATTTAGAACTTATAAAGGAGTGGAAGAATGGGGAGGAATTTAGTTGAGGGTTTAACTGTTGATGAAGAGCGGATTCAAGGTTTTGACGATCCAATGTCGAGGATGCTGAAGCTTAAGTATGGTAAATCAGAAATGCGAAAGAGGGTGACTACAGTTGGAGGTGTGGATCTGAATGGAGGAGTGATTAGGGAGCTGGAAGGGGGTTAGTGCGGCAAAGATGTGCCCACGCCTTAGATGTATTATGATGTTCTATACAGTTTGGTAGATATGACAGCACTTGTTCTTGGTCAATCTTTATTAGAATGGCTTGCAGTCTGCTAATGTGAGTGGATAATTTTGTTATAAAGCTTTGAGAATTATTATTTTCAAACTATTACTTGTGCTCGTGTGTTATTCTTTATGGCGAAAAATGACGCTATGGATGGGGGGAATTAATATGGCAAAAAAGAATGAGAGTTAGAATTTGCGGGGGATTGCATCGGAGTATCAGCGACAGTGGTTAGTGAATTTTCGTGGTCATATTGATTAAAGATGGCGTGAGTAGAGACACGGAACACTAAGCGTAGTTTGATAGAGGGTAGAACTATATTCTGGTACATCTTCTCTATTTTGTAATCAGAACATGTGAGGGAGTTGGGCGATATCTAGGTCTAAAAGAATGATTGCCTAGGAAGTTTTGATCTCGATTAAGGCTATCAATAAGCAGTGATTATTGATGGGAAATAGTTTAAAGGAAAAAGGATTTAAGGTAGACTACTTCAAGGTGAAATAATGCCAAGTTGAGCAAATTGGGATCCGTTTGTTCATGATTATCTCGAGATTCATTTTATTTTTTTAGTCAATCAATTGGGATGAGTATAAGAAGATGGACGCAATTTAAAATTGTGTAAAGAGCTAAGGCGAATCCGTGCCAAGCCAGCGTGAAATTTGGTGGGTCTTCGTCTACTTACGACTGATACGTACGCAATTCGCTTTATTCTCTGGGAGTTTGCTCAGAGAGTAGAAATATGCGTAAGATAGAAAGAGGCAGGAGGGAATTATTTTCGTTATCTGCTCTGGATGAACTTGGAGTAGTTAAGTTTGCGTGTCACTAGAGTTTTAAGTAGTCTACATTAAGTCAGTGTCAGATTGGGATTTATTTATGGATTGAATTTTTTAGATAAGCAGTCATGGCTATATAAATAAGGCGGTATTATATTAATAGACTAGGGGCTTCCATGAATTCGGGAGGACAGTTTGGTGAGCCAGTTGATCTCATGGTGAAAGATATATTATTACTTTATATTATTCTTATAATTTTATTTATTTAACCATAAATTATTATTATTCTCTATCTATTTACTTATGATTATTATTTTATTTATTATTATTAATTATTATTATTATTAATGTGTCAAAATTATATATATGTATCTAATATTTATAAATTATCAAATAAATATATATAATAATATAAAGTTAGCTTGACGTACTCTCAAATACAAATTATCATTTCGAGACTGATTTTAACTATAATTATAAAATTAGTTGTCTTACAATTATTAATATATCCGTATTTTAAGCGATACTTTGTCACTTATTATCTAACACACTCTATAACTATATACTGTTACATCTGCTAAGTCACTATATTACCTTAATTTTTATTTTTATTTTTTATTTTCGCATTATATATTATATTATTTTAGTTTCAATTTTTTATAGTTATTTTTTTTTAATTTAGAATACATTTATTATTTAGTATGCCCTTCGTCGATTAATAAACATAGATTTAATGTGGGTTATTTTGTTGACAACTGTGCCAGATAATGATATAGTAGTATTTATATATATAATATATTAATATATGTATATAGTATAATATATTATATATATAATATATATATTTATATTATATATATATTAATATATATAGTATTTATTATATACAGTATAGTATATAATATATAGATCAATATTAGAGGGTCTTATTCTCTCTCTACCTGGTATGTAAGTCTATGAATGTATAATGAAAATTAGGAATAATTTTATTATTGATTATGCAGGCTTGAATCAGCGCTACGACCTTATATATACATTAGATTGTTAATTTTTTTATATAGTGTGTGTAAGATGATAGAATGTTAAAAGAAACTCGCAGCGGTGTGGTGAATACGTGAGCACGTGAGAAAAATACAAGTTATTTATTATTCACCAATTCGGAAAGCAGATATAAGTGAATACTATATATAGTTTATTATTTTTATATATATATATCATTATTTTATCATTACAATATATATATGGTTTATAAGTAAACTATTCAAATTTCATTTTAGAAGATCATCTTTCAAGTTAATTATAATAATAAATATATATACTTGATATATATTATATAATTAATATAATAAGATAAATATTTTATGAATTTAAATATTAATATATAGATTATAATTTATATAATATATATATAATTCATATTAATAAATTAAAATATAATATTATTATAATATAATTAATATAATATAATTACAAGTAATAAATAATATAATAGAATATTATATAATATTATATAATATTAATAATAGTTTAATCGGTTTTACAAAAATAAATAAGATATATATATATTTAATATAGGCTGATATATATGTAATTAAGTATCTAAGCTACTTTATTTAGGATAGTAATATATAGGTGAGTGATAATATAAAAATATATATTATTATATATATATCTTCATAACACTATATTTTTGGTCAGTAATGATAGTTTTCACTTGGAACGGCAGGTATATATTTGGCTAAAATTACAGCACCGATTTTCTCAAAGGACATATATTCCTGTTTGGGAAATTCGAAGCTTGGAATTTAATAGCAGAAATGTTTATTTGCTGCATATTGTGATTTTTACACCACCAGCCACGATGAACTAAGGAAAAGCAGCACACTATTTTTTAATACTTGAAAAAGCGGAATCTATCAGTGCTTTTTCAAGGATATGGAATGTGTAGGCTGTCTTTAGCAGATTACCTCTCGGCAAGATTGTCAATTAGGTGGGAATAGGAACAATGGGCGGGATTTCTTTTAGTCCTCATGAACGTGTATACTTGTGGGCATATACAAGACACACTTGCACGATATATGCTAGTATACTGAATTTTTGGCATCATTGGAACAACTAGCATTTACTCGAGTCTTTTGCAATCACAAAAGTTATAAAATGTTGTTTTATTGTAATTTAAATTGGGTATCTCTCTCTCTCATCTCTCAAATTAAAAATTAGAGTGACAATCTCTCATCTATTTCTCTCTCTATATATATATAACTAGTATATATATATATAATAATTATTATTAGTAATATAATATTATTTATTCATAGTAATACTATATTCGCTATATATAAATATATATATAATAATAAACACATTTTAAATTTTCTAGATTAGGTTATCACAATATATCTAAACCTATTATATATGTTATAAAAATGATGTTTTTTATCAAACTGAGATTTTTTACTTTTTTTGCTGAAGAAATTAATTACATATATTTATACTTTTCTGCTACTCCTGCCGAAAAATTTATCTCTCGATTTAACCAATATAGGGATTCATTTTCAATTATAAAATATATAAAATCGTCAATAAGCAATTAGAATAGGAGGTAGAGAGAGAGAAACATTTGTAAGATGATTTATACATTGTCAAGGGTACGACTTAAAGCACTCTAACATGTATTATTAAAATTCAGATTGGTAATATATTTGCGATAAACAAACTTGGACATAAATGTTTAAATATTAATTATTAGTTTTTTATATTATACTATATATATAATATAATAAATATATTTTAAGGATAGTTATATAACATTGGACAAAGTGCCGATGTAAGCATCAATTATGAAATAAATATTTTCACAATCAGAATTAAGAACAAAATTTACAAGCCTGAAGAGTCATTTAATTATAAAAAAAATTTATATCGCTGTTGAGACCATTATAGATAATTTTATAATTTAAAAAATATATATTTAAAACCTTGACTTGCATTATTATAAATTATTGTATAAGGAATCTTAATGATAGATATATTTATTATTATTATTATTTGGGATAGTAGGACCTAAAAGGAAACACTTAGTTTTAAGAATTTTATTAAAAGACAAGACTGAAATTATTATTATTTATTATGATACTATTAACTTAAATCAAAAGTTAATTGCACAGCATAAATGATAGACTGATGTTAAATGGATTGGATAGATTTTGTATTTGTATATATTACTAATACTACTCACATCTTCAAAAGACTTAAAATATTATTATTATTATTATCTTTCTTATAAGTGGCATACGATACCAAATATTAATTTGCTTATACTATAAGGTAAAATTGAATTGGTTATGTTCGACTTTATGCTACCTTTTCATTATTAATTTATTATATTTATGTGTTATTAATGTTTTAATTTGTTTTATAAACATAAAAACAATATGGAGTTGTAAATAAAATACCTTTATGTATAACTAGTGAGGATTTTAATGTAAATTAAAGGAGCAAATTTAATTAATAAAACAGGGAAATCCTAATTATATATTTTATATATATTATTATATTATTATATATATATATATATATATTTATACGTTATTATTATTATTTTATATTTATATAATTATATTATACAGATATATGATAAGGAAATATCCTGTAATATCGTAATTATATAATAATATATTAAATTATATATTATATACTATTATTTACTTCTTTTTTATATATAAAAATGAATCTATTTTTTATACAAACTAGACAGAGAGAGATATTATATATTTAATTATATTAATATTATTAATATATATATATATTATATATATATTATATATAATTATTATATATATATTAGGGGTTAGGGGAGGGTAGTATATACTAGTGACATCATTTACACTTGTCGGTAATTGAATAATATTACCCTTACTATTTATTATCGGACTTTGTGGTAGTTGATTTTAAATATTAGGGTGTTTATTATCCCTAAATATATACATATTTTACCTCAATGTGGCTCTCATATTGGTTAGTTATCTAGTCATATATAATTACATTCTCATTCATAATCATAGTCTAGTGAAAGTTCGTGTTTATCAATATTCTCAATCGATAAAGAACTGATGTTCTAATCAATTTAGAAACTAAACATATAGATGATATATACATTGGTCATAAACATCTTAAAACGAAGCTTTACAGCTCTAATACTACCTAATATAAATCAATATTCTTCCATATCTTTTACCTATGCTTTTAGCTTTAATTTATACACACTAATACTACCTAAGCTAAGTATTACACACCAATTTACTTCGACAATACCTTATTAGACATTATTTTTTACCTAACATCCTCTATTAATTCTTTCTTATTATAATTCATGACCTATTTGTGGTGGCGTATATAGTTTAATAATAGGTTATGTGGAGAGAACAGAATTTTGGCCCATTGGTCAGTGTATTGTTTTAATTATATAAGTGCTTTAGTATAATACAATATAGGAGAGTAACAAATTAATTAGCCTTCTCAAATATTAGCAAGTATTGTTTAAATATATTAATAACAAGAATTATTTGAGAAACAGTTAAGTCATCCATCATATTAGTTACCCATTATATATATAACTACTTATTTTAGTATATTTTATTATATTAGTATTATAATATTTTATTAATATATTAAAATATTATATGTTTTAATGTGCCTGTAATAATATATTTTACGCTATAATGTCTATTATATACTATATATGGACGGAGGGTTCATGTAATCACTCAATATAAGCCAATAGTCCTATTATTTCATCTTTCTCAAGTGTAAAAATAATAGGATAATTAAGTATTCAGTTATATATTTGGTGTCTAATAATTGAGTGAAATTATGATTATTTCTCTAGGAAAAGTCTAAGGAACAAATAATTAAAGTATAGTGTAAGAAGAGGAAGAGTGATTAAATATATATAAGATTGATGTTAATGTAAATACTTATGTTAATAAAATTATGATATATTTTGACACTTGTGGACCTATATTTTACGTTAGTTTTTACGCAGTTAAAATGATTATAGAATAACAATTAGAGTATTTGATGGTAGTATGGTGTGATTAAATATTGTTAGTTATAATTGTTAGTACTGTGAGTAGGAAATGATGTTAATAGTAGATGATAATGATGATAATTTTTGACTAATTTTTTACTAGATAGAATGACCGTTGGTATCATAATAATAGATTTAGTATATTATTGTTAGAATATTATCGTTGTTAACTTGATTGAGTATTAATCATTTATAGAAATGAATAATGGTTTATACATTTAAGTTTGGATAAATAAGAGTCAATATAGGTATGGTATATATGTGGTATTTGCGAATCTATTAATGGTTTACCTTTGAGGGTGTACAATTTGTTTTTATATGAGATAAGTGGCGATTGTTCTTAGGGATAATAGGAATGATTGCATAGATATTTAATAGATTGATTTTAGGAGATTGAGTGTGAGTAAGTATGGGGAGTAGATAAGATGAGATAATCTGATCTCAGATAGGAATATTTTTATGATATTGTGTTGTGGGTATGATAGATAGATTAACCGTGAATAGGTGGAGAATAAGATAAGATAGATAGAAGAATATTTTAGTATTATTAATTAAATAAAAAAAAGGATAATTGTAGTTAAATATATTATATATATATATATATATATTAGGACTGACTTTTATAGTTTTGGTTATATTTTATTGGGGTGTTTTGGGTAAGAAATGAGAATGTTAGCGTAAGTGAGATTGATTTTTTTACTGTTTTTTGATGATAGTTAATATAAATATATAGAATTTTTGTGTGTAAGGTAAGGTAATAAATACTATAGTTCCTATTTATAAAAATGCGACAGGTGTGTGTGTTGTGTGTGTGTGGTGTGGGTGTGGCTGTGGTGATGGTGTAGTATGGTTAGAATTCTCGTATCTGTGCAATAAAAACCATGAATCGGATGTTCGGGACACGAGCTATTGAGGATGAGAAAAGTAGTGAGACCGGTATGGCATTTTCTAGTTTCCTCCACTTTGGTTCTGGGGTTTATTGAGAAAATGTGCTTTAAGCGTGGCGCGAACTAGGGGATCCATATAAGAGATTGGTAAAATCAGAAGATGAATATAGTTATACTGCTCGTGACTTGGATTTTATAAATTAGGGTTGATTTACTGTGTGTTTTGAAAGTTACACTAGAGTATTTAGGAAAGATAGCGTAGTGTCAGGTTTATGATGCTTGGATTTTTAATGGGTTGGAACCCGTTCGTGCTTGAAATTCAGCTTCGGTGTCTGGGGACTGGTGGTCCTAAGGTAGGGGCTCTCACTTCTTTATAATTCTGCTATTTATTCGGGGAAGAAAAAACTCTCCTAAACTTTCATTTTAGTGGGAAATTATAACAGTTTGGAATCGATCCATTACTCATTTTTTCGAATCATCTGATGTGAATGGCTTTTCGTTTTCGTTCGAATACTGTTTGATACTTTTATATTGATATTTCTATTTTTAATGGTGTCATATATGTTAAGTTTAGTCTTTCATGTAGTAGTTAGGGGACTATGTGGAATCTTGTGTGAGTGAACTTGACATATGTAAGTTTTCGAATCGGAGTATGACATGCGTCTACTGCTCTCTTAGCTTCCTTTCCAATTGTTGTTGTGCATAGCCACCATTTAATGCTTGATTTGTCCCTAGTTTGTTCTCAGATCGTTTCATATTGCAGCTTTTGATAAGTATTTGATGGAGTGACCTGCTTCTCCCTACTGTTTAATTGTTGTGTTCTAAGGTTCTGTTTTATTTTCAAGACTCTTTCTCATATTTTTATTTCGATCTTCTTGAGCTGCACGTTCTAAAGGATTGTGTCAATTTATGCCGATGAATCATTTTCAACATTCTTCAAGACCTAAATTTAACTGTTTCTGTTTATCTACTTTTTGCAATACATGATTTTGCTATTTCTTCCGCCTACTGAAATGGATTTCCATGTTGGGTTGATGTCTAGACTTTGAACATTAAATCTTTAAAAATTAATTGACGGTACATAC
>JABUQX010052967.1:30000-55000 GCA_015478945.1 Trachelipus rathkii
GAAACGTTTTTGTTTTGTTTTGGATTTCAAAGAATAAAATAACACTCAATTTAGGTTATGTAATATTATTATTATTATTATAATTATTATTATTATTATTATTATTATTTTTATTATTATTATTATTATTATTATTATTATTTTTATTATTATTATTATTATTATTATTATTATTATTATTATTATTATTATTATTATTATTATTATTATTATTATTATTATTATTATTATTATTATTATTATTATTATTATTATTATTATTGTGTGTGTGTGTGTGTGTGTGTATTACTATTATTATTATTATTATTATTATTATTATTATTATTATTATTATTATTATTATTATTATTATTATTATTATTAATATTATTATTATTATTATTTTTTTTATTTTTATTTTTATTATTATTATTATTGTGTTATTGTGTGTGTGTGTGTGTATTATTATTATTATTTTTATTATTATTATTATTATTATTATTATTATTATTATTTTATTATTATTTTATTATTATTATTATTATTATTATTATTTTTTTTACTATTAATTATTATTATTATCATTATTATTATTATTATTATTATTATTATTATTATTATTATTTTCATTAGTAAAAATAGTAGTGATATTATTATTATTTTGTTATAATTATTATTATTATTATTATTATTATTAATTATTATTATTATCATTATTATTATTATTATTATTATTATTGTCTATAATTATCAACATTAGTTCGGTGATATTTCTATTTTATCGCCTTGATAATTATTTTTACGTATGTTATTATTATTATTATTATTATTATTATTATTATTATTATTATTATTATTATTATTATTATTATTATTATTATTATTATTATTATTATTATTATTATTATTATTATTATTATTATTATTATTATTATTATTATTATTATTATTATTGTTATTATTATTATTATTATTATTATTATTATTATTATTATTATTATTATTATTATTATTATTATTATTATTATTATTATTATTATTATTATTATTATTATTATTATTATTATTATTATTATTATTATTATTATTATTATTTTCTTATTATTATTGTTCTTTGTTGTTGTTGTTACCAACTCCAGTATAATCATTTTATATTTTTTCAATTATTATCATTTTATATTTTTTAATGTTATTACTATTTTCAGTACTTTAACTAAAGTATTTGTTATAGCTACGGTGACAACTGGATATGTATTATAATTGTTATAATATTTTTATAATATTTGCAATTCTTAAATACAATTGCATAAGTTTTTTTTAACCTGTATTATGTTATGAAATCAAAGGACACAAAGTTGTGTTGCAATTAGTAGGCCACCTTTCAAATATTGTATATAATTGAATATTATTATTGAATATTATAATAATGTTCATATTACGATATTTTTAACTGTTTAATAAACTTGATAATGTAACTTTAATTTCTCAATACAGGCTTTCAAATTAAATAAAATGCATTTTTATTATGATTATTATTATTATTATTATTATTATTATTATTATTATTATTATTATTATTATTATTATTATTATTATTATTATTATTATTATTATTATTATTATTATTATTATTATTATTATTATTATTATTATTATTATTATTATTATTATTATTATTATTATTATTATTATTATTATTCGTATTGTTTGTGAGTGTGTGTGTGTGTGTTATTATTATTACTATTATGATTATTTACTTATTATTATTATTATTATTATTATTATTATTATTATTATTATTATTATTATTATTATTATTATTATTATTATTATTATTATTATTATTATTATTATTATTATTATTATTATTAATTATTATTATCATTATTATTATTATTATTATTATTATTATTTATTATTATTATTATCATTATTATTATTATTATTATTATTAACACACTTCCTATATTTATTAATAATACTATTATTGTATTGTTATTATTATTATTATTATTATTATTATTATTATTATTATTATTACTATTATTATTATTATTATTATTATTATTATTATTATTATTATTATTATTGTAGAATAATCTTGTGCTTATTATGTGTGTGTGTGTGTGTAGGTGTGTGTGTTTATATGTATGTATTATTATTATTATTATTATTATTATTATAAGACCATCCATTTCAGCAGCCTTTTCGTCTATGAAAGCTGATGTTATAACATAATAAGAGCCATTACTCCGATAATTCCTTCTATATCGGCATTTCTTCAGTAGTTTAGCAATTACTTTATTACATCAATTCCTTTTATGGATGGATATACACACACACGCACATACCTACACACACACACTATATATATATATATATATATATATATATATATATATATATATATATATATATATATATATATATAGCTATATATATATATATATATATATATATATATATATATATATATATATATATATATATATATATATATATATATATATATATATATATATATATATATACACACACATATATATATATATATATATATATATATATATATATATATATATATATATATATATATATGGGAGAGAGTAGTAACGCTGCTGAAACGAGGACGTTACCCCTCATTGACATATATGTATAAGTGTAAGAGTACATTCCAAGGCACTCCAGTGCCTCAATGGCTCTCCCCTCTTGGACTCTCATCCTCATTCTTCTTACGCTGGATTAGGCTCTTCTTTTTCACACACCATAAAATACTATTACAGACAACCCTTTCCTTCTAAAAAAGAATTCAAAAATTTCATTCACACGACTACTATCGGAGAAGTTGGAAGAAGCTGACTGCCTCCGACGATGAAGTTGGTGACGTCACTCCGATGATGGGGTCGGTGACGTCACTCCGATGATGGGGTTGGTGACGTCACGAAAATGCCAGAGTGATCTGATTCACGGTCTACTTTCTTCATAAATTTCTAGAACCTTCGAGATTTTAAATCTAATTTTTACTTTGTTGAACATCAACTCCCCTCCTCTAAAAATCTTCTCTAATTCCTAACTGATTGTCAGGTGATTTGAGGGTTCTGACAGCAAACCCTACTCTGTTGACGATTTCTGTCTCTATCCTCAAAGCGGTTGTTGTGCGAGTATGCGCAATAATGTTTGCTCTTATTTATCTGATTTGCAGTCTTCCGGATTTTCTACCATAATGATCAAGCTATCCTGTTGGTCTACTACTAAGCTCATCTGTTCTGTGTAAGACTCCTAACTTAACTGATTATCTTAAATTCCTCCGACTACATTCATATCTCTACTTCGTGTTTTACCTCTAGAGTCTAGTTTTCTGCTGGAAATATCCTAGACTTAGTAGAGGAGACGTTTTTGGCATTTCGGTACTGCTAACTGGTCGGACTTGCGGTCGTATCTCTTTGATTTCCTAGAGAATGACCACTACTTCTGTGTTAGGGGGTTTCTCAGATGATTCTCAGATTTCCAGATTCCCAGATTCCCAGATTCTCAGATTCCCAGATTCCCAGATTCCCAGATTCCCAGATTTTCAGATTCCCAGATTCCCAGATTTTCAGATTCTTAGATTCCCAGATTCCCAGATTCCCAGATTTCCAGATTCCCAGATTCCCAGATTCCCAGATTCCCAGATTCCCAGGTAATTCTCTTTGGCATTAAGGAGTACATTTCATAATCTTCCCCTTCAATTAAACCTAACAAACCTTGTTTTAACTCTGTTTGGTCTCGTGTTATTCGCCACAGGGACGCTGACTTTAGGATTTATAGTTCTCTTCAAACTCCCAAAACTTACGCAGCTTAAATTTCATCCCGGGATCGTGCAAAATCTATTCTCCGTGACATTAAAAGCTCTTTTCTTCTTTAGAAATTGCAAAAATCTTGCTGATTTCTCTTTCTCATGCTCTCTCTAGCGTTTTGAAAAAAATGCTAATTCTAACTTTGTTCCTTCGTCCCTCCTCCCTCCTCCCTCGTCCTCCTCCTCCTCCCTCCTCCCTCCTCCCTCCCCTCCCTCCTCCCTCTCCCTCCTCCCTCCTCCCTCCTCCCTCTCCCTCCTCCCCTCCTCCCTTCTCCCTCTCCCTCCTCCTCCTCCACCTCCTCCCTCCTCCTTCATCCCTCCTCTAGTATCTTCCGACGGCACAACCGCCGTTTTATCTTCTGCAAAAGCTGAACTCTTCCCTCAAAACCTTTGCTTCTAACTTCACCTTAGACGATTCCGGAGCTATTCCTCCCTCCTCACCTCATTCCAGCTCATTATGCCTAATATTTTAATTTTAATGTTATTCCTGTTCTCTCTTAGCCAAAAACTAAGAAGGAGTACGGTCCTGAAGGTTTTCCTCCTTTGGTTCTCAAAACTTGCGCTTCTAAGTTTGCGCCCAGCCTTGGTAGACTATTCCGTCTCCGTCTTCCAACTTTGACCTTCCCCTCTTGTCGGAACCTTCCACTCTTGCCGAAACCTTCCCCTCTTGCTGGAACTTTCCACTCCTGTCGAAACCTTCCCCTCTTGCCACAAACATGCGCTCGTTCAACCTGTGGTTATAAAAGGGGAAACTCTCAACCCTCTGTCTATTGTTCTTTCTTTCTTTATCATCCCTACATTTCCCCATAGATAGGAGTAGGATGAGTAACATGCATGAAAATATAGTTTCTAAGTTGAAGAGCATGATGTAAGTCGAAATAAAAAACCCTCTACAATTTCCACTCATACCCTTACGTGCAAGCCCGTCGCAGTTAAATATCTACCCTAGGGCTTCCCAACACAGCGACGGACCCCCACTGTGATATATCGTCAATGCAGGATTTATCCCCTGGGTCAGGCCAACAACCATGTCCCCTCACATAAAGCTCATCATTAATTCCTATTATTTACCATTCTTCTCGCCTCTCCAAAACTCACATTTTTCCCCTCAGACATTCCTTTACTTACTCAATCCACTTTTCCTTCAGTCTTCCAGCCTGTCGAATCCCTGCACACTCAACACTATATATCAACTTAATTAACTGGCTATCATCCAGTTTTTCAACATGACCAAACCATCTTAAAACACTCTATTTAATTCTTTCATCTACGGCTTAGTTCAAAACGCAAAACTTCCTAACACTTTCATTCTTCATTTTATCAATTCTTCTCACACCTTTAACGCCCCTAAGGTTATCCATCTGAATATATTGCACCTTAACACTTATTCCACACGATAGTTTCATTGCTATATATTAACATCGGTAACAACATATCCTGATGGAGAACCCTAGCGTTTTCAAGTCTTAGTCCCTCTGTATTCACCAAGTGGTAAATTGCGCCAGCCGTTTACCTACCGTTCATGATTTTACCGCACTCTGCTTCACCTGTTTTCTTTACATCCAACATAGAGCCCAAGCATTTAATCTCATATACTCATAATTACTCACTATCCAACAGGATTTTACCCCGCGAACTCTCCTCACCCAGTACTATCAAATTACTTTTCTACATTAAATACTATTTAAACATATATATATAATATTTTATATATTATAATATATATTATACTACCTATATATTATATATATATATATATATATATTATCATATATATATATCAGTATTTTATATATTATTATTATATATATTTATTATTATTTACATTAAATTATACTATTTATATATTATATTAATATTTTATATAATATATTTATATATAATATATATATATATATTATATATATATATATATCTATATATATATATATTAATTAGTCATATATAATATATCTATATTTATTATACAGTCATATTTAAGTGTTCTTTCAGGAATAATACAACTAGAGCGTATATATATACTTGGTTATAATTTATATATAGTAATTAGAATATAACTATCATATATACTCACCATTATCAATATCATATAATATATATATTTATATATATATATATATATATATAATATATTATCATATTATATAATTATTATTATCTATATATTATCCATATGTATCTACGTGATATATCCTATATATATATATAACAGTATAATAATAATATAATGGAAAATAAGAATAAAGTTATTCACTTATCTCACCCTAATATCTATATATATTATATACTATATATATAAACTAACTATATATATTATATATATATATACTCATCACTATTATAATATATATATACATTTATTATATAAATTATAAAATTAATAAATAATTTATATATAATCTATATATAATATATATAAATAAAATTTAAAATTAAAATATAATATATATATATATATATATATATATATATATATTTATATAATAATATATATATATATTATTATACTATATATATATATTTATATATATATATTATATATATATATATATAATACTATATACTATTATATATATATATATATATATAAATATATATACTGATATATAATATGGTTACCTACCACATACATACCCGTTAATAATAATATCTTATAATAATAATAAATTAATATAATACTATATATAATAATATAATAATATATATAATATATAGTAACTATATATATATATATATATATAATAAAATAACTATATAATTATTTTACATCTCCTCCTTTACCAACCAGTATTTCGTAGTCAGAGGAGTACAAATCATTTTTTGAGTAAAATAATGAAGATAATTATACTATATTATATATAGATTACTATACAAGACTTAAGTATATAAGAGTTAGCTATCTATTATATTATATATATATATACTTATATCATCTTATAATATACACTAATAAATATATAATGGTAACAGGGAAACGTGAATGTATTCACCAGAGCGACAGATTACCGCCTATTTGAGCGAATTCTCAAATTGGGCAATAGAAGAATCACAAGTTGTTTTCAGAATAAGTCTCGAAATAAATTACTCACGTCGCGATCTCTAGTCACGAAGGCAGACACTCTCCACAGCAACAATATAAAACTCTTCAAAAACACATCATCAACCTTCCTTCCCAATCTTGTCTTTTCAGATATCTCATTAGCATCTCTTCATCTCTCTCGAATAATACTCTCCAATCTTCTTGCGCTACTCTCATCCTTTGCCTCCTCTCAAATCTCTAATTCTATTTCCGTCTTTAACTCTCAATCCTCTTTTCGTATCTCTCAATCTTCTCTACTGCCTCTCTCTCTCTTCTTCTTTCTCCGTTCTCTCTCGTCGATTTAATCTCATTCTCTAGTCTCCTTTTGAGTTATCCTCTCTCCGTGATGCGTATATCATCGTTGAAGCGTCAAAACCATATTGAGTGATCTCATTCTGATACTCCTTCATATTTGCATACCTCCTCCATTCTTTGAGAAGGCATTTTTGTGTCAGCATCATGCCCTCTATAACATCATGTTTTAGTGTGCATAGTCTCTACCAAACCTTTGACTCAAGAATTTAAACCGATTAGCTCAATACTGGTGAGTGCATCCTACTCCCTTTAATATCTTTTTCCCCAACTACTTTTTTGACTATGCACTACTTTTAAATCGCCTTCTGTTACTATTTGGGTTATACGTATGCTCTTTAATAATTTTAGTTTGTAACTTTCGGATAAGTTCCTTCCCAACTGTGGTATATTAGGTAGGTATTTCCTGACCTTCTGCCCTACCAAATTTACTATAATATTTATAGTACTTCTATTATAATCGATGGTGGGATGGCAATTTGCTTTCCGTGGCCATCTGACTATTTCTTTACCAAAATGAATTATTGATCCCCTGCTGAATACGCCCAAGGGTATATACTTATATATTAAATACTTATATATAATAGTATATTATATTATCAAATTTTGGTTGAATATCATATTTAACTTCTAATAAACAATATCCCAATATAATTCTCATATATGGGGTGAGCTTCCTATCTATCGATGATTCTCATCGAATGACCCCTTGAGAGAATGCAGTGCGAGGAGAGATTGTTTTTTAAGGGAGGGAAGCTATTTAGTACACCTAAATATAATATAATAATAATATTTACATCTACACACATTTCACGTAAACTAGTACATATAAAAGGGAATAATATTACATATATATATACACCTGAACGAATTTAACTAGAGTATATAATAATTACAGAGTATATCAGAGATCTAAGTGTCGTTATGAGATCTAGAGCAGTGATAGTTATAAGTGATATTAAATGAAATATAATAATATATTATATTAATAATACAATAAAATTTTTTTATTATTATAAATTTATACTACTATATTCATTATATATGAATGCTATAGCTAATCTAGTAGTTATCTTAAGATTATATTAGGGGTATGTTGTTGAATTAATAGGAGTATTTATATAAATAAATGAATATTACACTTATAGTTAAATACTTATAAAGCTAGATTTATATCGTCAAGGAGTACTGACAGTGCACACGTATTAATGAATGATATTGTTAATCTAGTTATAAAATCTATATTTAAAATATATGAATATATTTCATATAATGTATATATTATTAAATCGTAATACTAATATGTATATATTTATATATGATTATTATTAGCCCTTTTGAGTATAATTTATTTTTACTAATATGTAGTGATGAAGTGAGGTATCTACTAAACATGTGTTGAGATATCCTAAATATATAATAACTAAATATATATAAATAATATATTTACTATATATTATATTAAAACCTACTTTATTTATCTATTAGATTATTGTATGAATATTTTATACTTAAAATTTTTTTCGATATCTAACTACTAAACTTTCTATAGTTTATATATACTATATATATACGCATATGTGGTGAAGCCTTTTTGTTATCAGAATAAACATCCTAAGCATTTCAGAATTTACTGCATTCTGTAAATTTGATATCATAATATAATATATAATACTACAATGCTTCAAAAAACATACTAAGGAATATCTTACCTTATTTTATCGGGTCACCCCTCTGTTTTATATTTTTTTTTTTATATTATTTTTTTTATTTCATTTTTTTACACGTATAGTTTTATTCACCCCTCCAACCTGTATCGACTCATATAATTTTTCCTGACTAAGAGTACCTTAACAGTGTTATTTATTTAACACGACTAGTTCATATTATACTTTATATAATTATCATCATCGTATATATTAGTGATATATCTAATTATCTATTATCATTAATATATATTATTATATTAATATTAAATTAAATATATTACTTATATATATATATCATTAACATTACTTATTAATATTACTACTATTTAGTATTTATTATTATTACTATGATTATATTATATATAAGTATATCATTTATTATTTATTATATTATCTATGATATTTATTATATAAATATTTATAATATATCCTTCGCTTCTTTTATTTTAATATAATCTCTCTATACATTACATCTATTTATATTATATATATATCTATATATGAGAGACGAGGAAGATGCAGAGAAAGTTAAGAGAACGAGTAGATGTAGAGAGTGATGTAGCTAGAGAGTAGAGCTTTAGTGACTGTAGAGAGAGAGTGAGAGAGAGAGAGCAATCGCTAGTGCCACATCACGAAGGCTTTTATTGTGAGAATATGATAACAGCTCTTTAGTCGGGGTTGCGTCTCTTGCGGCACTATAGTTGCCACCCTAAGTGAACTCCTTGATTATGGACAGAGATATATCATCAGAGTCTTAGCGGTATGCTGCCCTCGCTCCTGTCGGTAGGCTTTTGCCTGCGGACGTAGCAGAAATACTTTCGGAAACTTTTCGAATTCCTGCTCTTTAATTTGGCGATCGTCATAATATTGATTATATATATTATCTATTCGAACTTTCACGCCTTCTCTCTCTCTTAGGCTATCGCTTTTTGTATTATATTAAGTTTGTGGTTTGTATTTTGAACCTCACGGTGCCCCAGATCTTTCGACTAGATTTTTCTATATGTGAATGGTACTTCGTAGGTTCATAAGTCTTGTTATGCAATTGTATATACTTTGCCCTTGTTCAGTTGACTCTGCCTATGTTATATTGTTTTTATTTGTTTTCTTTTGGTTCTCCATTATTGCCACCTGACTTTGAATGTCTCCTATAGGTAATATAATTGTATTACATAGTGTAGTTTACATTTCTTTACAGCTTAATATGGCGCTATAAACTCTGACTAATCAATTGCGCTAATAAAAAAAATAAAAAAAAATATATATATATATTATATATATATATTTATATTAATATATTACTATTAATATATTATATATTTATAGTATATATTATTATTATATATTTATATTATTATATATATTATTACTATATATATTATAATTATATGTATATTATATATATATATTCACTACATTACTTTTATAATTATATTCTTTTATTTTATTATTTTTTATATTATTATTCTCACAAATTTCAATTATACCTCCAACTAATTATATATATTATGTCACCGTGTAATATATATAGGTGATTATACTACTTAGATATATATTTTAACCTACTGTATATATACAATATATGTATATATTTTAGTTTATTAATTTATTTTTATCATATCCATTATATTTTCTTATTTATTGACATTAGTGATTCTACGTTACATATCAGCTCATTATAGCTTTTATAATTGACTATGCTAAATCACTTATAATAAGATACCTCTCGCCAACCGTGCCATCCCTCAACTGATCTTATTCATGGAAAGCCCTTCGTATTAAGCAATAATGTGCCAGGCGTTCTGCTACTTCGGAAACTTCCTTCCTGTGAAAATTTTGTGAGCATCGTCACAACACCCTTGTGGGGCCGAGCAGCACATCCCATTCTGGGAGTTGCTTCGCATGCGAAGCGTTGCTTTTTTTTTAAAGCTATGTTAACTTGGTAGAAACTACGAAAATCGCTAGATAAAACATTAAAAGTTTATACTTTCAAAAGTATAAACTACCCAATTAAATTGTTCATTTTTGAAAATTTAAACATTGTTAGGAAATATTATAAGAATAAGTTTAACTGTTATATATAGCGTAGTTCTTAATTTTTTAATCTTAATCGTCATTATGAGTTTGATTACGATCAGCTGCAAAAAAATGCGAATTTGTTAATGATTCCATAAAATTAAATTTTTTAAGAACCGTGAAGAGTCTATGATAATACAAATTGTAAAAATAAATATCCTTATTAAATAGTCTTATATATTAGATTACGTAAATGTTAAAAATTTTTGGTAAGAAAAAGTAATATCTCCATTCCCTTTACTGAGAGTAATAATGGGGTAACCCAAACCCCGTCACATGTTACTTTAAGGGCACTTGTTTGTCTTGTGTTAAATGTTACATGTTTGAGATTCCATAATCAGTTTTCATTCTTACAAGAATCATATAAAACTTTGGTTCATATCTCGTTGAATTACTGGTGAGCTCTTGGCCGTAGTTTTTTGTAAAGGATGTATTTATTCCTTCAAACCATATTTTTAAATTCAGTGACATTATCTTAATTCAATACACCCACCATCTGCTATCTCACATATTACCTTTCTTCTTTGAGTGGTTCAAGTGACGCAGACTTTAATTATTTATGCGTCTTGAGTGCTGACCTTTCCTCTTTATTGTCGTAGATTCTTAATGGGGGTCCAATTGCTGCTTCCCTGGATATATCTGCTGATGTTATCCTTCTACTAACCGTTATCTTCACATAAAATATATCGCTCTACTCTCTCTTAAATTAGCTACTATTATAATTCCTCTGTCATATGTTAATAATTTCTGGCAATATCCCAAAAGCGAGGAACTTTGCATTCTTGTGATTAATAGAGCAGTGCCAAGGCAGTCACTTCCGTTGATGTCCCTAAAAAAGAGTCTCATTACAGTTTCTTCTCCCGCTTTGTGTCTTTATTATGCTAACGCGACGAGGTATAAGTATAAAATTTTGTTTTCGCATTACCTCATGAAATTGTCCCTTACAGCAATCAAGTCCTTCTTTTTTCAATCATTTCCGCCTGTAATAATATAATAATTATTCTATATATTATCATACACATACTATTATTATTATTTTTCCTACGTATTATACTTATATTATATAGCCTATTGAATTATAGTTATATTATATTCTATATAGTATAATATATATTATAGCATAGCAATTATTTTGTTCATCCCATACCAGCACCACGAATAGGCAAGATATAATATAATCTGGGGGTGCGAATAGGCCACTCTCTACCCGTTATTATTTTTTTGATTACTTAGACTTATTCGAGGTAAGATACGTAGTTTAGTATATATTTGTAGGTTGCCTTATCTATGTATTTTATGTATATTATTACTTCATAATATTATTTTATTATTACTCTGCACTACTATTACCACTAATTATTAATATTATATATATTATTATTTAACATGTTACTAATATATATATTTATATATAATATTAATTAATATTTATTTCTTTCAAATATAATTATATATATTATTATACAGTTCAATATTTATATGTGTGACTATAGTATATATTCTGGAATAATGATGAAAGTAGCTATTATATTATATATGATAATATAACTATATTATATATACTATTATTATATTATATATATTATTTATTATATATATTATTTAGTATTATATGTATTTAGTGAATAAGTTTAATCAGTATACGTATGATTTATAATTCTCTATATATATATAGTAGTAAACTGACGGCCAAGGCTGCTATTTATGATATATTATTAATATTTGCTTTATTACTCTATATTATAATATACTATATATAATAATACTTCTTTATCTAGTTACTGCACCTATCATTATCCCTTATATGCTCATATTATGACATGCCCGGTTCTCTACGTGGTAACATAGTCACTATATTATACTATATATATACTCTTATAATATATATATAGTAATTATCTATTACATATTACGCTAGTACTATATATTATAACTATGTCACCTTGTTTTATGTTTTACCATTATTATAGTATTTTACTTATTATTATCTATTATTATATCTTATTTATATTAAAATATTTATATACCCACTAATTAATACGTACTAATGTGCTCTTGGGCGAATAATTAGTCTACTATGTATTGCCAACGTTTATACCTCACTAGCATGTCACAATATTTTTATCCTGCTTTTGCCCTTTCCTTCGAATTTTTCTATTCTAAGACTATATCATTGTCTCTTAGTATTGTTAAGTTTGCCGACTATCCTGATGTTTGACAAGTGCTAAATTATCATTTGTATATAAGTGATATTTAATCATGACAACTTGAATACAAGGCTCATTTCTACTATATGTTTTCACAGTAGAAGTAGTTATAGATTAATCTGTTGGTCATCCTAAGTCCACTATAGCATTATAATTTGAGTAGGGAAATTTTATACACAAGGATAAAATATTGACGAATAAAGTACATTAGGATAATATTATATCCCTTCCCTCTTTGAATGTAGCTTAATACTTTACTTCCCCTGATTCTCTAATAGTCATGTTGAATCCTTCCTGAGTCTATTGTCTTATGCGGTGTGTATTTGACATGTTTGTTTTTAGAATGCCAGATCTGTACCCCTTATCAAAATCTACACACGTTCTTCTGTAATACTTTCCTCCTCGTTTTTTTTTTCATTTTGTGTCAAAGCTACTGACTTGTATATGAGTCCTAATATTTTTGATACCTTTTTTGACAATCACCTCGTCCGAGCGTGACTTGGTTTCATTAAATTTCTATACTCTATTCTTTGTTCAACTTCAAGTAATTTGGATTAACAGTATATTTATTCTCTTATTCTTCTTATGGTCAGAAATCTATTCAAATGTTAATTGAAGGGTCCAGCCATCCTTCTATACCTCCTTTTTTTTATTAATCCCAGGTTTTTTCTCTTGGGACTTCCTCCTGTACAAGACCATGGGAGTGTAGCTCCGGGCTTACTTAAGTTTTAAAAATGATTCATCAGTCGCAAACCTGGTTTGCGGATATCTCTAACCTTCCGAGTACAAATTGCATGTGTTTTTCAGTAGATTTATGTAAGTTGTGTGCTCCTCCACTTCGCCAGTAAGGGAGTTTATAGAATGTTATTTAAATAAGCATTCTACTACACCTTAAGAATGTCTAAATCACAGTTTTGAACTTACAAATCGTTTACATACATTCATGTGAGTGAGTTATTTTATATCATATGAGTTGTGAGTACGTCCTACTACTTACTTATATGTCTCACTTATATTCTTTTTTTATTATAATTATCTTTATTAGTTACTATTATATTATATATTATCCATTATACTATATATATATATATATTAATACTGTATAGTGAACAATATACTATTATTTACTTCAATACTATATTAATATATATTATATATAATTTATATTTATCTTTTGCATGAATTATTTTCTATGTTCCAGCCTTATATATTTTTATTGTACCATCCGCATCTCTGATAAAGAGTTAAATATTTTAGAAAGAATAATATTTTCTTTTTATCAGCAGGCCCATTTTCAATCATTATTTCTATTTCCTCGTTTTTAAATTTTTTCTGATATCTTATAAAATATATTGGATTGAATAATCGAAATCGTAGTGGCAAATTAATGTGGTTTAAATTTTTTTTATAGAGTAGAGAAATTTAACTTCTTGTCTAATTAATAATATCCGCTTCTGATACAAGTACTGTGAGGTTTGTGGTAGGTGAAAAGTTCTTTAATAATTTCAACTACTAACTGTGCTAAACTCTTTCTTTTAAATTCGTTTTAAATTTGAAATCAATATCTTCTTTTAATTTAATCCTAACTCATCCAATCTCTCCCATCTCTGGCGAAATCGTCGCCAATTGTGTCCTACTTTTTTTAATTCTTTCTTAATCTTTCTAGTCCTTTACAGTAGGAATAGTCAAGTTTTATCGGTTCCTTTGAAAAATCTAAGTCCGAGCGTCCGCCAGAACTCTCAAATTTTTGAGATGTGGGAACTTCTCATGTGTAAGCGTGAATAACTTATCCAAAAGTGCATTTGTGGCCAGAGCTGTCTTATATAGTATTATTGTGCTTCACTGTTATGTACTTAGATTATCGTTTAATTGTATACATCAATTATATTTGCTGAAGGAGAGTAGTATGTTTTTGTCTATATTAAGTATATGTATTATGTATTTAATACGTTTATTTCCTCGGTTCATAAACCCACTTAGATATATTGCATTAAGCTAAAATTGTTTAGTATGCCAAAATTGCCCTCTATTGATGTAGTCTTCAATTATTCACCCGAGCATTAATCATTTTCAATTACAAATCTTATTTAACATATATATAGCAATATCAAATAAGTTTCATAAATAAACATTAAGGTGAATTAAAGAGATAAATTTATACATTAAATTAATGCTGTGAATAATATGTGAATGCATAATATACTCACTTACTATCATCATATTATTTATTATATTCATAATATTTATATATATATCATATACTTAATAAATTTACATATATATTTTTATAGGTTAAGTATAAATATATATTAAACATATATTACTCTATACGAGTTAATATATAGTTAATATAATTATATTATATATATTTGTTATGCATATTATATATATTAATTATTATAATTATATTCTAACTATCCGTTATCTATATTATATTTATTTAATAACTATTATATTTTACTTATTTAATTAATATTATATAACCTTATTACTCTATATATATATATATATTTATATTTTTAACAATAAATTATTTACTTCTCTTACTTCCTTAGCAACGTAGTACAAAATAATAATTTTTTTTTTTGTATTGCACACTTTTAATTATATCCTATTACAGGATATATTATATGTAATAAAAGACGAAAGTTACCGTATGCTTGAGAGAACTTTCGTTGTTTTTCAACACGATTTATTCATAAGGTGTGTTTACACTCTTGAATTGTTAGAAATAAATACACTAAAGTAGACTTGAGTTAACTTTTATTTTTCTTTTTATTTTCTCTCTTTTTGTAGCAGTTGTTGCAAAAAAATAAAAAAAAAAATAATTATATAATATGAAATAATATATATATCTTTATTAATAATTATTATTTAACGCTTTATGTATATTATGTATATATATAATTAATTATTATTATAATATGCCTTTAGTGAAATAAACATTTAATTATTACTATATTTATGTATAATTTACATAAATTTTAAATTTATCTACTATACCACCTTAAATTTGGTTGAAATTGCTTATCTTCTTACATTACAACCAAACAATTAGCTTTAAAAATTACTACCAAGTATACATATGTATATATCAAATATACGTAGATAATGCCTCTTACTTACATACAATAATAACTGTGTTATATAAACTTATCATATATTTAAGTTAGCCATAACATTGTATTCTTTTTTATAATTCAATATAATTGTATATATTTTTTATTTTATATTTTTTTATTTAAAATTTTTTATATAATATATTTTTATTTTTGTCATTTTTTTAAAGACTTTTTTTTTATAATCTATCTAATAGCCAATATTAATTTAATTGATCTATAGAATATATTATATAGTAGTTACTTATATATTTATCTCTTTTTATATCTAACTTTTAAGCTATTTTAATATCATCATTTATGAAACTTTATGTGAAATTATTTTAAATTGTTTTTTTTAATCTTTTCGGAGATATTTATTCTAGCGTATATAGTTTTAACAAAACTCATATATAAATCATTAATCTCTCTCTATCTTACCTCTTCTCTATTATAATATATCTTACATATATATTATATATCTATTAATATCTATTATCATTTCGCTTCAGTATATATTATATATATATATATATATATATATACTCCTGTATATATATCCTTCCGACTCTATCTATATCTATAACTACCAAAATGGACCGTCTTTTATGCAATGCTTTTATATACTCCGTATTTCGCAGTTTTGTATTTCCCCAATTACTTCACATTCATTCCCAGTATTATATTCTACTCGGGGTAGTCGGTTCATGTATGTGCTACATATAGCACTATATATTTCCTTCGTGAGTTCATAATACTATCTATATCTAATTTTATATATTATCACTTCTACCTATCAATAAAGAAGAGATTTTAGCAAATCACATAAGAAATTCCATGTGAATAAATATAATTTAAACTGCAATTATTATATTTCTAAACGTAGCATCAGAGAGAGTGAGCGGTAAATAACGTCTTTACTTCAAAAAAGTACTTGTCAGTTATTCTCTTCATCTTATCTTGTTTGTTCCAATGGCTGTCTGCTTTGTATGTCTTATAATCAATCTCTAAATGCTAATGGCAGATGAAAATTTCCCAGGGATGGTCTTTTTACTTATATTTTCTCACTTATCCACTTGAATGCAAATGATGCCATTATGCCGCTTCCATTTCAGAGTTAGATCATCCTTCTCACCGTGTGCTCTCAACACCCACCCACCTCACCACCACACATTATATATAGTATAGTGTAGTATACTATAATATTAAAGTTTGGTTCGAATAAAGAATTTTACAATCACACAACTTTCCTCATTACAAAATATATATATATAATATATAATTTTTACCTATCTAATACTATATATATAATCAACCAAAACCACCCCAAAAAAAAAACAATAAAAAAATTAATATATATATAACATCAATATATATATATATAATATATATATATATTAATATATATATATATATATATATAATATAATAATATATATACCCTATATATACTATATATATATATATACTATATATATATATTATAACTCACAACTATATAATATATATATATCGTATATACCTAAAAAGACGTAGCATAATAAAATAAATATATATATTAAATAATAAAATAAATATATATATACTATATATATACCCTATATATAATATATACCATCACTCCTACGTATCTCCACTATATAAATATAAGTTATATAATATAAGTATATATAACTGACTTCAAAAATTCTGACGGAGTCGATTGTTGTTACACATCTCTCTCGCCTCAGTTTCACGTTTTGGGAAGTGTATACATAGCACTGGAACTGGCACATCCACAATCACTCAGGACGGTGACGGATGACATCATATTAATCTGTGCTAAGCTGGCTACTCGGCATTACCTCTAGCAAAAATCTGTTCATATAAACTAATCATGTCATTATATTAAGTTATAACTGGCGGATATATGCATGCATAGTGTTGTGACACCTATTCAGTACTGTTTTGGCTCATATTCCTATTGAATACACGGCCTGGAAGGAAACTGTGCACTATAGTATATATAATGTATATATAATATAGTAGTATAGATATTCTATAATATTATATATTATATATAATTATATAATATGAGAATTATTACCTATTTATTTTGTTACTATATTAGTACTAGGTGTATGTTGCCTTATTTTAATTATTTGGTATTATTATTGTTGGTAAGTATCTTGAGATCATATATTCGGTTACTGGGGTGTAGCCTTATTTTTTTCTTTTTGTAGGTTACGTTGTAGTTGTGTGATGAGTATATGTTTCATAATATCTATAGATTATTTATAGTTGATCTTAAAAATAATAATTTAGCATATTATAATTAGTACATAAATTAAAAAAGTTAGTAGATATAGTAATGGTGATATGTATATAATTAGTATCATATATATATTTATATTATTTATTAATTCTTATATGTATATTATGAGAGAGAGAGAGGCGAGAGAGTATAGAGAGAGGAGAGACGAGAAGAGAGAGAGAGAGATATATATAGTAGAGAGTATTTAAGGGATATCGGATAAGACTGGCAGTTACATAATTATGCGATCTCGGAGGTTTTTATGATATGTTGCCAAGTTTATTCGATCTAAGATGGTGTATAAAATACGACGTAGTATGATTGAAAGTCTTCTTAAAGTAAATTTTCTCACCCAACCCCAAGTTTCAATAATTAAATAATTATTGGTTGTTTTTCAGGACGTGGGTTGGAACTATATGATACCTTGGAAACTTCCTGTTTTTCATTTCTTGTATTTTCTATTATTTTCCATCATAATTCACGAATGCAAAAAACAAAAATTTTATCTGTATTTTTAATTTAAAAGAGTCATTTGTCACTTTCGTTCATCTACATATATTATGTCTGTAGAGAATCATTTAGTTATATGTTAAAATGTTTCAAGAACCCAATTCCCTACCTTAAAATTTTACCCACTCAAAATTTCAATCATGTGATGATAATAGAATGTGAATCGAATTGAGTGTTACAATATCGGGCATATATAGATTATTATATTAATATTATATATTATAATATATTTATATTAATATATATATATATTATATCTATAATATATTATATATAGTTAATTTATATATAATAGTTAATTTATATTATATATATATAGTATATTTAATATAATAATATATTATATATTGAATTTATATTATATTATATATAATGATATTAATATAGGATATTATTATATAATATACGATATAAATTTATTTATTATATATTATATATATATGTATATATAGATATAATGGCAATAAAGCTAATAATAAAGTATAGTCTGGTGTTCAGTTGGAGCTGGAGTGGAGCTATTGTGACATTTTTTTTAGCTCTGAGAAATCATAGCGAAGGTTCTAGTTCAGCATCCCTGAGCAGATGTTCTGCGTGTTTGTTGTTCTTTATTAATGCTCACTTATACTTAGTAGAGAAGAAATTAACAGAGATCTTAAATCCTTTTCGAGCCTTTGTGAAGTATTGTTCAATTTCGTCTTACTCTCAGTACTATAATTGAAATAATTTTATCAGTAAACGTGGAAAACGACGGTCGTCAGCGATTGCGTTTCGGGCCTCAAGATTTGTATGCATGAAAACTTTGTTAGAAAAAGCGTCTATATAATTGAACAACAGAGTGGCTGCAATAGAGAGTGAATTGTTAATGCTTTGAGAAACAACCATATTACTGAATGTTTTTTATAAATATAAAATTCATGTGTTGGAAAATGATTTGAACCCCTTCCTCGACTTACAGATAACAAATACACACCAGAGAAATGAAACCTATGGATACCTCAGTTATATCAAATATCGTCACATTCCTCGCACGGTTTTTGCAAATCTGTAAATCAATTGAAAAGGAGAAAATGGAAGATTTATTCCAAATATTAAGAGTAGAGTGGATGATGGAATAAATATGGTGATCAAGTATGGAGTCAAAACGTTTAACGAAGAAGGAATGAGATTAAGTGGGAAAAGCAAATCACACTCACAAGACCAACTTATCATTGTCGAGGGATGTGATGTTAATCAAAATTTCAGAAGAGCAGTGCCCATTGCATTACTAGTAAGTAGCATAAGGTGAGTAATACAACAGTTCGAGCAAATGGTTACTGAGTAAAGAAGCTACTATTGAGCGAATGGAAAGGGAATCTAAGAAAAAGTTACAAAGAGAAGGATAGAGATAACGAAAGAGGGAAACAGAAATAAAAGCTATGAAAATAGTTCAGGGTTAGAATTAGCTAAAAAAAAATTCGAGGTGTCTAAAGCCATAACAAAAGATTTTCTGAATTGCTGAAAGACATAGGATCAAAAGCTAGAGAGTTGGAAAAGTTATTTAATCAAACATCCCTTACTGAAGTCAAACTGCTGACCAATGAGAGAGAGAGAGAGAGAGAGAGAGAGAGAGAGAGAGAGAGAGAGAGAGAGAGAGAGAGAGAGAGAGAGAGAGAGATTTAATAAAAGTTCAAATAAAAGTCGAAAATGTTGACAGAATTAAACAGTTTATAGGTAGGATTGTAGTACAGATCCAAAAAGGACTACAATTTTAGGATCAGTCTTAATGAACATGCACTTCCATTACAAGGGAAATTTTAAAAAGTTGAAATACAGATACGAAACCTTTTACCAGAAAAAGGAGTATAGTCACTACCGTACTTATTCTTATCATCAGGTTCAGAGAAAGCTAAGAGAAATCAGAATAACGTTTAAAAGAAATAATTTGAAGACAGATGAGGAAGGAAGAATACCACAGGTTTCTTTTAAAGTTAATATGGAAACAATATTTGATTGAAGAGGAGTTCTTTTGCAGAAGGTAACTCATGAGAACATAAGAACATGAGTTAGAAAGGAATAATACGCAAAGTTAAAGGAGAAGGTTTAGAAAAGTTCCGGAAAGAAAGTGACAAAATGAGCACAAAAAATTAATTATAATTACCATTATTTACAAGCAAGGGAGTTTTTGATATGGTGAAAATGGGTGTTCGCACATTTGCCGGATTAAATATTAGCAGTATTTGCTTTTCGTGAGCGCTAAGAAGACTGTAATTATTTGTTGGAAATTGATTGGTTGGCATTTGGCAATATTCAATTGGATAATTTTGGTGATTCGAATGAATGACAGACTTTATTATCACAGTGGGTTTAAGAGCTCCAAAGCTAACCATCCATACACACACACACACACACACGCACACACACACATACACACCAACTCACACACACCTATACGCACACATGCACACACACACTATATAATATATAATATATATATATAATAATATATATATATATATATATATATATATATATATATATATATATAATATAATATATATATATATATATATATAATATATATACATTATTATAAATATATATATAATATATATTATATATAATATATATATATATATATATATATATATATATATAATATATATATAATATATATTAATATATTATATATATAATATATATATAAGTGAGCAATAAATACTGTATGTGATTCTATAGTATTTCCCTTCATAATTGTTATATTTGTCTATGGATGATTGAACCAACCATTTTATTACCATATTTCACAACTATGTCCTTATTGTATAACGTCATTAAATTTGGAATATGCCGTCTTGATATAATTATATATATATAAATATATATATATATATTATATATATATATATATATATATTATATATATATATATATATAATATATATATATATATATATTTATAATATATATATATATATAAATATATATACAGTTATATATATATATATAAATATATATATTTATAATATATATATATATATATATATACATTTTATATATATATATATATTATATATATTATATTATATATATAATATGGCTAGTGTGTTCTTATTTGAAGTTGAGACAAAACTTTATTTAAATAATCAAATAGTCTTTTATTATTATTGATTATTAGATTATTATTATATTATTATATTATTCTTATTTTATTATTATTTATTATTATTATATTATTATATATATATATTATATTACTAATAATAATTATATATATTATATATATATATATAATATTAAGTATATATATATATATATTATATTATATATAATAATAGTATATATATAGTTTAAGACTTGTACAAAAGTCAATTTTCGTAGATTTTTAGTAAATTTTCCCAGTTCTTCTTCCAGCATTTTCCTTTTCTCCAGTACCATTTTTTCTGTGTACACGCAGCATTCGTAGTCTAATAAAGCGGTTTTTTGACACAGTTGATCTCAACCAGGTTTACACTCTTCGCAATGTACTAAATGAAGCTTCAATGGGGCCTGTTTTGCACGGTTGAGCCAGATAAATGTGCAGAGTATGTTTCCTTGCTAAGAAGAAAGTTTTCGGTGTCTTTTATCACTTTTGCTAGTTCCAATATTTTTTAAGTTCATCGTTTTTTTATCTATCTACTAGAGTCTGTACCATATCTCGGCTTTATTTTTAAAAAAATTTAAATTTTAATAATCAGAAACACTGTGTTATTTTTCTCTAATATCTTCCAATGCCATGTCCAATTTTATAAAAGGGTGTACAATAGTGAGAAGGAGGGTAAATTTTTATCAGAAGATCGCTGCTGCAGAGAAACTATTAAAGAGTAATCAAGACCATTGTTTTTAAGAAGTTCATAAGACTTGAAACTAGCGAGTTTGAAGGGTGCTGTTGTCGTCCTACGATTCTTGCCATCTAATAAATCTTGGCAGCATCACTGAAGTCTGCAGTCACGGCGATTAATATTCTTTTTATGTAATTCGAAAACATTTTTTTTTTTTTACTCTAAAACATTTGACACAGATTCCAATAATGTGGAATATTTAGCTAGAAGATTAACACAGACTATGACCTGAGATTTTGTGTAGTTGAAAGGCAATTTTTCTCGTTGCGTTGTTACAGTCTTCCGATAGCCTTTGCAGACATTGGATGATACCAACAAAATTTTCCTTGAATTCGGCAATGATTCTGTATTTATGAGACTAATGTGTCTCACAGAACACTGGTATGTTTTGGGGTATACTTTCTTCAAAGAAAAGATTCACGAAAGATGTTGATTAAATCCTTTACTCTGGAAATTGTGTTACGTATTTCTGAAACATAATTTAAATCATTCACAACTAAGTTTAGTTTGTGACTGGCATAGTTAAAGAAAAGCGCTTTCTTATAATTCTCTCCCCAAATTTTTTTTATCGCCGTCTTTCCCCATCATTTGAACAGCCGTCATAGCCCTGTCCAACATATTTATCTGCGTCAAAACTTTTGTTCTGTAAAGAGTATATCTATTGTATGTAGTAGATATAGTTTTAATGTTCATTGCAGCCAATTTCACAAACCGGATAATCTCTTCATGAATTACTTATTTTTGTTCGAAAAAATTGTAGCCTACTGACCACAGACCCTTGGGTTGCTAGATTTGTTCGCCTCAGATTTATAGAACATTAATTAGCTTTTCTTTTTTAATTTTTATTAATAACAAAAAAGCTAGAAATGTAGTAGTAGACTTTCATTTTTAGTTCTCAAAAAATAAAATTTTGAAAATAAAGTACAAATAAGAACTCTTTCAATCCTTTACATTGCTTGATTATCAAAAATATTTTTATTACGAAAAATTTTTTGGGTCAAGTTACATGTCAGAGTTACTTTATGTTTATTTCATCAATGAAAAGGTTTAAGATAATGTAAAAAAATTACATAAAAAAATATATTAAAGAATATCCTTCCCCCTTTACAGCAGAATATAATAATCTTATGAATACAAAGAAAATCCAAATTCTTTCATAATATATATTATAGAGGTTATTTATTACATATTTTTTGTTTTTATATATTATATATATATATTATTATATTATATTTCTTAAATATATATTATATACATAATATATGTAAATTATAATATATAAAGAAAATTTTTGAAAAGTTCCAACACTCCCTATTATATATATATATTATAATATTATATATATATATATTATATATTATATTATATATATATATTATATATATATATATTTATATTATATAAATATCCATATTTCATATATATATATATTATATAAAAGATTAATTAAAAGTTTTCCCAAATCCTGTTAAGGATAGATTGGAAAACTTTGAAAAGTACTGAGGGTTAGAGCTACAGGACGAGAGTTAAAGGATTGAGAGAGATATCCTTTTGTTCAACACAGTTTGAATTAATTTACGAAGCAAAGAACAAAAGGTTGAAGTTTGACAGGCATAAACGAAACAGTTTACCAGTTTGCCAAGGTATGGAGCAAGCTCAGAAGCACAGTTGTAAGAATCACAGATTGGATACCGTCAGAAAAGCAACGCTCCTAAGTATTAAACTCAGGGAGGGCAGAAATCCCATATTTAGAAGTAATTACGATATTAGACGTAAAAGAGTTGGAAGGTGTTGGACGGAGTTGGAGAGAGTTGGAGGAAGTTGGAGGGAGTTGGAGGAGGAAGAAGAACAAATAGCTCCAGAGTTATCTAAAGTGGAATTAGAGGCAAAAGTATGAGAGAAGATTTCAGTTTTAGCAGATGGTAAGACAACTATGGTATCGTTGGAGGAAGCTAGAGGAGGGAAAAAACAAGAAACAAAGATGAAATTTACAGTTTTTGCAAAGCTCCAGAATGAGCGTGAGGGAGGAAAGAGGAACCACAAAT
>JABUQX010052967.1:60000-70614 GCA_015478945.1 Trachelipus rathkii
ATATATATATAATATATATATAAAATATAATATCATCTCGAGTTTTGTTTTTTGGAAGATCTTAATTTGAACCAGGCGCTCCAAACATCTTTTATTCTAATTGATTGCGACGTTCGGAGTTTATACATTCCATCATCAAACAATATTAGGCATCTAAAACACTAATAATTTAGTTCATTCTATTACATAAGGCGAATATTGTGCGTGAGCAACTTATCAGGTTCGTTTTTTCGGTTTTAAAATAGTAATTATTAAGTATTATAACTATTGTAATATATATATATATATATATATATATATATATTAATATATATTTAACTTATATATTATATATATATATAGATAATATATATATATAAATATATATATATATATTATATATATATATATAATATATATATAATAAAATATAGATATCTATAGATAATAAATATATTATATATTAATATATATATATAATATATATATATATATACATACATATATGATAATAATATATAATATATATACTATATATTTTGTATTATATGGATGGTGTTATAATTGTATCATTTGTATGTATTAATTCTTTTTAACATTATTATTGCTATATTGCATGTATAGTTTATGTGTTATTGTTTGTTTGTGTTATATAATAATATATTTTGATACCGGTACTTTATACTATATCAGGTATTCAATATATTATTTTTTATAGCCTTGATGATGGGATGTATAACTCCTGAAACGTTGCAATTAACTTTAATGAATAAACAATGTTTAGAGCACTGGTCGCTTTTATTTATAGTCATATATATATATAATATATATATACAGTATATATATACTTATATAATAATAATATATATATATATATATACTATATATATATATATTATAAATATATATACTATTATAATTTTAAATCGAGGAAGCTTCGATACTTATATAGGACTTTTCAAAATAAGGGTAAAAAGAAACGAATGAGTGTATGTTGTCAACATCTAAAGAATATTAAACTGACTCTCCAAAAATCTGGACAACATCTAAAGATATTAACCGCATTCTGCATTATTATCTTTTTGCCAGAAATTCTCATTTCGAGTTGACTTCCAGCCACTTCTAAAGACATTTAGAACACATCAGGCTCAAAAAATCTGACAACATCTAAAGAATATTAAACTGACTCTCCAAAATTCTGTCAACATCTAAAGAATATTAAACTGACTCTCCAAAAATCTGACAACATCTAAAGAATATTAAACTGACTCTCGAAAATCTAGCAACATCTAAAAAATATTAAATACCAAAAATCTGGCAACATTTAAATAATATTAAACTGACTCTTCAAAATCTGGTAATATCTAAAATATATTAAACTGACTCTCCAAAAATCTGGCAACAAATTAAAAATATAATCCTGCATCTCTACAAGACAGATAACAATTAAAGAATATTTATGCTATGACAGAAAAAAAACTTCGGGGCGAATGAAAATTACCACTGAAATATCCGAATTTCAAAATAAAAAATTATCTTTCTTCAAGAATTTTAATATCAAAACGAATGGGCCTTAAGCGATTGTCAGAAACAACTTCGCCCTTTTAAACATGGAGTGTGTCAGCAATAAGAACATGAAACCTGTTATTCTATTTATTTATTCATTATCTCTTCATTATTCATTATTAATTTCAAATTATGGATATCTATATTACAGGAAATTCTTTACAATGTTTTATTTGGAACTTCCTGTTTTGCAGAGTAATTTAATATAATAATTAAAATAATAATAATAACTAATAATAATAATTAATTAAAATAATATAAAATAATAATAAAATAGATAATAATAATATACTAATAATAATATAATAATAATAATAATAAATAATAATAAAATAATAATAATAAAACAAAGATGTTAATTATAATATTTCAATAAATTTCTTCAAGGTCACTCCGAGATTTAAAATTTTCTTGATATGGAATATACGAACAATGTTCCAATAAGTGTTCATAACAACTGCAATATAAAATATATATACCTATATATATATATATATTATATATATATATATATATATATATATATATAAATACTATATATATAATATAGATAATATATATAAATAATATATATATATATATATATGTTATGTTAGAAGTGTACGGCGGATGGCAATTTTTCACTATCCGCGGACGAGGATAGTTAAGATCACTATCCGCGGATTGCGGATTGCGGATTGCGGATGCGGAAGTTAATGTTTTAAGAGTTTTAGCCATCAGATTACTTCATATAATATTATACTATATATATATATAGTATACTATACTATATATAATATATATATATTATATATATATATATTATATATATATATGTGTGTGATCTGTGTGTGTTGTGTGTGTGTGTGTGTGTGTGGTGTGTGTGGTGTGGTGTGTGTGATGTGATGTTACCAGAGTGCCGGAACGGGAAACCAACTCATTTGCGCCCCACCAACCTCGTTCCTCAGTCTCCCACCCGTTTGGAAAAAGGTTATATCTATTAATATTAGAAATTAATAATTCTCAAATTATGCTCAAAAACAAAGCTTCTGAGGCCCTGTCAATGGGAGAAGTTGCTTTGTCTTTTCGTCACAAAATGAGACCTACAGCACTGGAAAAAACGCTCAGTAGCAAAAACTTGTTGAAAATGCTATGCCACGTATTCCAATGGCCGAGTTCACAAGATGTGGGAAAAAAAAGGCCTTTTTTTTGTTACCCCCCAAAAAATTATCATGCCAGCTAAACCATTGGATCTTTATCTGATTCCAAACGTTTTCGCATTTGATATGCTTCGATTAATGATAGTGTGTCTTTTGACACCTCTGAAGAAGAACTCTTCATGACTGCTAGAAGTCAAAAGAACGTTCATGGATTCAACAATGGTTTCGCTCACAGATGATATTTGTGTCTGTTCTGTGATCTTTTACTTTTTATTTGGATGGGTGACCTCATTTCTAGATGGTGGAGCACTATTCATCCACAAAGGGCAATATAAATTAATTTTAACCCTCTGTGAACAGTCGCGTTCAAGAAACTTGATTTTGCTCCTAAAATCCGAGAAAAGTTGCTATTAGCACAGTGCGTCATTCGTTTCTGCAGATTTGAAATCTAATAGCTATCTCCGGCATGAGTGTTTCTGTCATCTTTGAAAGACCCTTACCTTTAATAACAGTATTTAGCACCTCTGTATATATATAGTACTATAATTATATATATACTTAATATATATATATATATATATAGAGTATAATATATTAGTATATATTATATATATATATATATATATATATATATATATATATATACCAATTATATAGGCCTATATTCTATACAGATAAGCGTACATAGTGCAGTCAGAGCACGTGTTCACTTAACGAGTGGCAGAGCTAGTCGCCAAAAATTTATAGTGCAGGATGCAATGATTCCGCTACACCTGAATATATTATATCTATATACTATATATATATATATTATAAATATACTATATATCATATATATATATAAATATACTATATTATATATATATATATATGATATAATAAATATATATATAATATATATAATATTATATATATATATATCAGTGGTGGCACCTCCGCTCTTTAGGGTCGCTAGTCCGCCCGAGTATATTACCTACCAGAATAGTGCGGACTAGCGGAGGTGCAGAGACGTCAGGGAAATTAGCGGACATGCACGTGCGGATCAAAAAAAGTTTCCGCTTTTTTGTTCCGCACCTTTTGAAAAATGAAAGTGTAGTTTACTTATTAAGAATTCTTATGGGTTATAATAAAGAAAAAATTTTATTTTAAGTGTTGATAACTAACATATTACTTTTAGGTCTAAGACTTATTGTTTGTTAATAATTAAACTTCCAAAGCCAATCTCAACCTCCCTTAATGGGTACCATATAAATAAATAACATTAAATTGATATTATAGGCTGCATGCCGATTACCATCATCTATAACTCTAAATTAATTATATTACTACTATAATAACTAGGCAATATCTAAATCAATCTGTGTAAAACCCATATATTATATATATATATATATAAGTAATTATAATATAATACTATATATCATATATATATATAATAATATATATATATATATATATATAGTATACTATCAAATATATATATGGTGTAGTGATTGCCAGGATAAACATACCGCATTCCGCAACCATTTGATTAAAGATCCACATCCGCATCTGCACATCCGCGTTTGCCCTGCGGATGTTGCGCGGATGCTTATTGTCGAGATTTGATAAAGAATTTATGATAAAAATACTTAAGATAAATCTGAACACAAACTTAAAATGAGAGACATGGGATGACCTCAACTAATGAAATTGATGACTCATATCTCGCAGCATGAAGTTATAATTAATTTGATTCAACAGAGGTCTCATGAGATTAGGGATGATAAAAACAGCAGCGCACTCTACAACTTCTGTCTTCCGATAGTAAGCCATAAATTAACTTATAACATAATAAACTTTTGAACCATCTTCAAATGAAAATGATGACGTTTAAAAAAGAAGAAAGATGTTTTTGTAAGAACGAGCCAGAAAAAGGTTTTTTGTTTTTTTTTTCTGTGAAATTATTGAACCTTTCTTAACATTGCTACTTACCTAGATCCCCGATATAAAGGGACAAGTTTTTTGTAGATAAAAATTAGAAACAAGCTAAATCGTCACTTTGTGTTTGCAGTTGAAGAAAATTTTCAATGCGCGACCAGTCTATTAACTTCCCACCGCAGTAAAAGGAAAAAAAGCGAAATCTACAGAACCCAAACACCTCCTAGAATAAATCAATAATAGATCACTGTATAATTTCTACAGTCCAAGAGTGATGAAAGGGAAACAACGCATTACCAAAAATGTAGTGCAAATGATTGAAAAACTAATCACCAAGAAAAGCGACTAGATACAAAAGATGATCCTATTAGTTGATGAAAGTTAAGCAAATGTTTTACCACGCTTGAGTAAACTGCAAGGAAATATATTGGCCTGTCCCCCAACTAGTGTTCCAATGAGAGAATATTTAGCAATGGCTGGGCTAATATTTAATAAAAAGAGAAACAGACTCTCAGCAGAAAAGCAGAAAAATTGACGGTTTCTCAAGGCACAACCTTCTATATTTTGCAATTTCAAACTAGAGGTGCAAAAGTATAATAATCCTTGTAAAACATCTCTGTCATTAAGGTCGGGAGGTTGGGGGAAAGAGGTTAGGGGGTGCATTTGAGATTTTTCCGTCTGGACACCCTGTACAATTATATTAAGATATTGTGGCTAACTCGTAATATATATATATATATTAATATTAATATATATAATATATATATATCATATATATATATATAAATATAAAGATAATAATTCTATAATATATATATATATATAATATATATACTATATATATATATATACATAACTATATAATATATCAAACATCCGCATCGCGGATGTTAAAGCAGAAACCATGCCGTATCGCGAGCGAAAAAAAAGGCCACTGCTGCATCACTAAGTATACTATATATATATATATATATATATAATATATAACTATATATATAAATAAATACTATATATACACTATATCATATATATATATATATACTTATATAATATATATAGTATATATATAGTGATGCAGGTAACATCCGCATTCGCAGCATCACTCCCGGAGCATCCGCACATTATCTAAAGATCCGCATCCGCATCCGCCATCCGCGCATATGCTCTGGGATGTGCGCGGAGTTTATTGTCGAGATTTTATAAAAAATTATAATAAAATACTTGAAGATGAATCTGAAGAAGAAAATTAAAATGAAAATGAGTGAAGGCAATTCAAAAAAACGGGGTCATACATATCCTTAGATGTCTATCAAAGATATTCCAACTGCTGAAAGTAACACTCATATGATGGAAAGAAGTATTGCTTAAAGAACTTCTTGTTTCGTACGCCAGTTTGTATTCCAAAGTAAACATTATTAATGTGGAAAATGATATCATATCACACTGCCATTAGCTATTGAAACCATTTGAGGAAACTACCAAAAAAAAATCAGCGCCTCTACAGCTTCTGTCTCCGATTTAATACCATATAATCTCAACGCTAAAGAAGCATTGTGAACAATATATGATGAAAAGAAAAAAAAATGATCACGATTTAAAAAGAATGAAAGATATGTAATTAAATTAGAGCTAGAAAAATGCTTTGGTTCTGTGGAATTAATGACCTTCATACTATTGCAACTTACTTAGATCCCCGTTATAAAGCAAGTTTTTTTTGTGACCAATATGTAGAACAAGTAAATGGTTTACTTTGTGTTGCAGTTGGAAAAACTTCAATCCGAAAGTCTATTAATAATTCGCCACCCAAAAAAGGAAAAAACGAAATCTACAGAACATACACCTCGTCTACAAGTAAATCAATAACTCTTCACTGGAAGAATTTCTACAGTGCAGTAGTGATGAGAAACCACGCATTACCAAAAGATGTAGTGTAAAATGATGAAAAACTGATCAGAAATCTTGGTCTTCAATTGATGATAAACGAATCAGTTGCGTTGAAGAAGTTAAGCAAAATGTTTAGCCACGCTTTAAGTAAACTTGCAAGGGAAATACTTGGCCTGTCCTCCAACTATGTTCCAAGTCGAGAGTATTTAGCAATACTAGGCTAATATATGATAAAAAAATCGATGTTTCTCAAGCCCAACCTTCCTATATTTGAATTTCAATACAAATGCAAAAAGTATATAATCAATTCTGTAAAATCTCTTTCATTAAGGCGAAGGTTGGGAAAAGATGGTTCAGATGGGGTGCATTTGAGATTTGGGTGCCCATGGCCTACCCTCGAGTAACACAATTAATTTTAATAGATTGTTGGCTAAACTCGAAATATATATATAATATCATACTTAATATATATATATATATAATATATATATATATATATATATATATATAATAGGCTATATATATATATCTAATAATATATTATATATATACATATATATATATATATATAAAATATATATATATATATATACTATTATATATTATATATATATAATATATATATATACGGTCTATATATATACATGTATATATATACTATATAAATAATATATTATATATAGTTATAGTGATATAGTAGTATATATATATATATATATATATATATAATAAAGTCACTATATATATATATATATATATATACTATATATATATAATATATATATATATATATATATATATACATATATACTATATATATAATATACTATAATATATAGTATATATAATATATATATAAAATATATATATAATATATATATTATATAATAATATATATTATAAAAATATATATATATATATATAATTATAATATAATAAATATATATATATATACATAATACATAGCTATATATACATACTCAATAAAAAATATTACATTCGTATAATTATATATATAAATATATATATATATATATCAAACATCCGCAACCGCACATCCGCAACCGCGGATGTTAAAATCAAACATCCGCGAAAAAAATCCGCGGATAATGACATCGGCTGCATCACTATATATATATAATATATTAATATCTTATATATATATATATATATATATATAATATATATATATATATATATATATATATCATATATATATATATATATTATAAATTATAAAATAATAACTTTATATATATTAGGCTATATAATATATATATTATATAGTAATATATATATATATATACTTACTATATATATATAATATATATATATATTATACATATAGATATATATATGATATACTATATATATATATATATACTACCGAGCTGGATATCGTAGCATAGCATTCGACTTTGCAGGAGTCGAGCTTCATGCGATTCTACTAAAATCTTAGAACCAAGATAGACCTTTCTTAGGGCGTGACAGGGTAGTCAAAATATTTCAGAAGGGAGCAGAATCAGTTCAGGTGAGAACCTGAAACTTAGCAATGGCATTGCTGAAGCGAACTTTAACACCAGCCCTCCTCCTCACCAAGAACATCTTTCCTTTCAGTCGATGAGGCAGAACTTTGTGAACTTGTTCAAAAATATAATAACCTCTCTAGTTCTGCTACTGTAGAGCGAATATTTAGTATTGTGGGGATATTTTGAAGGCAAAGAGGTCAGCCTTAACTCTTTTAATTTGAGCAGCTAATCTTTTTGAAATGTTAATATGGATCGCTTGTCCTTTGAAGAAGACAGTGAGGAGGAATAGGAAAATCTTGAGATTTTGTAAAAATTCATTCAATTTTTCATATAATATTATAAATAAATTTTTGTAGGATATAACTTTTTTAATAAAAATATGTTAAAACCTTTTGTGAAGTCGGACATTATTAGAGGAAACGTGCGGACGTGACGGACTATTGAATAGCGGGAGGTTTGATGGTGCTGAGATAATGCGGAGGAGCGCTAGGCGGATACGTTTTCTCGAGGTGCGAGGTGCTTGCGGACCACCCGAATGAGCGGGGGTGCCCCACCTCTGAGTATATAATATAATAAAAATGAAATTATAATTAAATTATATATTATATATATATAGTACTATAGATATATATAATATAATATATATATATATCACTATATATATATATATATATTTAAAATATATATAATATATATATATATATAACTATATATATTATATATATATAATAGTATTTATAAATATTATATATAACTATTACTATATATATTATATACGTATATATATATAATATAAAATATATATACTATATTATATATAATATCACCACATATCATATTCGAATTAATAATGACAAATCAAAGCACATATATATATATATATATATACATATTATATGATATACTAAATATATATATATATAATAACTAATATAATATATATATAATACATATATAATATATATATATATATACTATATATTATATATATATATATATATATATCATTTGGTGTGATGGAAGACAATTCGCCACCTCTCGCTTTCCGCGTGGTTTAACAACTTTAGAAAAGCGAGATCAGAGCTTAAACCTCGTATGACAAAGTACGAGAACCGGTTCGTTTAAATTTAGCAATTTTCATATATAACTATATAGATAATATATATGATATATATACAGTTATATATATATTACTATATATATATATATATAATATATCATATATATATATATATATATATAATATATACAAATATATATATTATGGTAAATCGATGTTTATGATATACGTCGATGCAAACGCTGCCACATAAAAAAATTTAATATATATATATAATATATAATAATAATTATAAATATAATATAAATATAGTATACTTATATATATATATATATACTAATATATATATATATATATATATATTATATATATATAAAAATCTATTGTTTACGTTTGGTTTTCAGACCCTCTAAGTCAGGTTAGGATAAGTTTCGTAGCTATATCACAGAAACCTGTGTCTACTTAACAAATCTTATCGTAACCTTAAGCGAGTTTCGGTCCTTAACCGAAAGTGATAATGATATGGCATAAGATCATTGTCAAGGAAAAACATTTAAAAAAAAAAAACCGAAATTATCGCGAAAAAATCGATTTTTCGTCATACTAAGCTTAGCTCCACAATTACCATTATATAATATATAATATATATATAATATCATATATATTATATGGTATATAGATATATATATATATATATATATATTATTACTATGTATATATATATATATATATATATCATATTATATATATATATATATTAGATTACCGATTTAGTATCGGTATTCGGCTATCGTACCGTGAGTAGTCGCCAGTTTTTGATGGTATCGGTGATCGGATCTGCGTATCGGTTAAAATGGACCGATACCTTGAGCTCGATACTTCTTACTATCTTGGGTGAAAAATTATGAAAACTTTTAGAAATTCAATAATAAATCTAGTTCATATAGATAGCTAGTACCAAGCTATGTTTTTTTTTTCTCGATTTCCTTTTTAACTTAGATTTAGCGTTTCTCCAACTTGTCTTGCGGTAAAATTTACTATTTGGACAGCCATTATTATAACTTTTACAGATTTAGCTTCTTTTTAGTTGATCAATAGTATTTTCTTTTTGTACGCAATCCGTGTTGAGAGCATTGAGTGCGAATGTGTTTTATAAACTTCTGATTATTCATATTATAGATTATTGCTGTAAATAGGTTCTTTCGTTTTAATTTAGGTTTTAGCGTACGAATAAATTTCCTCATTTCTCCTTTTGGTTTTTGTCTATTGTTTCTGTCTGTTTTTTTTTTTTTTTTTTTTTTTTGTGATGCGTGTGGCTTGCAGCTACGGTGCCAGTGTCATGATAAGCAGATTTGCACAGGTCGTGGCCTTCTTTTTACTTTACCTCAACATCAATGGCTTGCCACATTAACTCTGCATCCATTTATGCTCTGTAGTCTGAGACCCCAGATGCTAGAATTCATCCTTCAACTCGTTAATATATCAACTATAAAACTTATTTATAATTCCGTATTGAAGGGAGTGAATCCTCTCGTTT
>JABUQX010052968.1:0-13640 GCA_015478945.1 Trachelipus rathkii
AAAAGAAGAGAGATATAAACCGAAGTGTACAAATGTATTGTAGTATCTGTGCTCGCGGTGCTCACGCTGATATGGTAGACATGGTAATGTGAAAAAATTTTAGGAACTGAATATCAAAATCAGGACTCAAATGGGTTAACAACAGTGAAGTAACTACATGCTATACAAAACGTAACGCTATTCACACTTTTTTCAAGGCATTCTCTAACATAATCCCTTAATTTTACATTAACAGTGGTAATATGTTAAGCAAAAATTTATCATAAGTGTCTAATTAAAGTTACAGTAGTGACCAACACAAAATAACACTGCGTAAGTAACAAAGTTTTTTACATTATCACAGTGACTGTAATATTTAACTAAAATTCTTCAAAATAATCCCTAACTAACTAATCATAAATTCGCCGACGAATGTGATGGTTGGCAGGAAGATTGAACTAAGAGGTTGTTATCCAAAACATAACATAAAATGAACAAAGTTTTATCCAAACATACCATAAAAAGTAAGTTCTTTGGAATAAATATATTCACAGTAAAGCGTGAAAGTTTACTGATTTTAAAGCAGTTAATCGAAACATTAGATCCTGTTAAATCAACACGCCACACCCTCACTCCCCTCTCCACCAACCTTCCATGATCTTGAAATCTATTTTTATTCAAAGAATTTCAAGTCATATTTCGAGTATCATTTTGGGGATAAATATAACTAAAAAATAGTTCTTTATATACTGACAATCGAATATATGCTAAAGGTTATAAAGTTTTGCACATCAATAAAGCTTAACAAAATCATTAATGACCTGAACCTAACAATATATGTACTAACGACATAACCTAAACATACCCGTACTTACCACGAATAAAAGCCGCAACATTGACAGATGGTCCATACTACAAGCAGTAAAGTAACTAAGCATTGCATACAGATCGTAACCTATTCACACTTTTTCAAACATATCTTCGTAACATATCATTGTTATTTTTACCTTAACAGTCATATTTAACAAAAAATTTAATGCATAACCTACACTAATTATCATAACAGACCGAATCACGATCACGCACACACACACACATACACACACACACAGTATGCACACACACACACACACACACACACAACACACACAACACACACACACACAGCGATTTTATGAGGAAGGATATTTTTAAGTAACTTAACAGACAACTCTCACTAACTACCCACAAAATTATTCTTAGAGGTCTTAAATAAATAATTAAATAATCTTCCTACATTTCATTCTCTCCTACTATCCAAGGTACCCGTTATCACTTCCCTTTTCGATTATCTATCCACCCATTACAACCACCCAATACAACCATTCTGTAACTCACACTCACCCCATCCAAAAATTCATTTAGATCATTCCAGAAAATCTGTCTCTCTTCAATGTTTGCCTCAGATTGATCATATACTGCTACCACACACCATAACCTTCTCGAGCTCAAATTTAACCATTAATATTCTAGCACTCGCACTTACACAAAATCCATCTTAGTTTGATACCACAGATCACTCATTAGAATCGCAACTCCTTCTCCCTCCCTCTAATTTCTCTCCACTCCAGCATACACACACACTTCTCCCATATCACTCATTCTCTTAACTTCCTTTCAGATTTACTTCAGTTACGGCAAGAAGTCAAATTCACTTTTACTAATATACGTCAATTACCTCCATACTCTTTTTCTCACCATTTATCCCTCTAAAGTCCCATGCACCCAAACGTTTCATAGAGTTTCGCCGATAAAAATACAAGGTCCCTTACTGGAATCACGACCAGGTCTGAGGCATGAGGGAGCATTTGTAGAGTATTAAAACGTGATAGTGAGGCCCAAACTCAGGTATCAACTGCTCTTTAAGTCGCCTCTTACACACGAGGACAAGCAGTGAGGGAAATTCTTTTTATCCCTACCAGTAGGGATATGTATTATTGAGCTCGACACATACGACAGACGCAAGCGAATACGTTTATTAAAATTCTTTTCTCGTCCCACCCCCCACTTAACAGAGGTGATGGTGATGTGTCAGGGCTTGACGATTGTAAAAAGAAGTAGGTATTTTGGGGACGGATTAATTGAGTAGGAAGGAACAGGGTTGTGGATGTTGGAGGTCGGGGTCGGAGTCGCGGAGTCGGGAGTCGGTAGTTGGGAGAGTGGAAGAGTGGAGTCGGAGTCGGAGTCGAGTCGGAGCTATTTGAAAGGGTAGAGTTTAGGAGTCGGAGTCGGAGTCGAGTCGAGTCGAGTCGGAGTCGGGAGTCGGAGTCGAGTCGGAGTCGGTAATTTTGAAGAGGGTGGAGTCGGAGTCGAGTCGGGGAATCGCTCGGATTCAGAGTCGGTAATTTTCAAAAGAGTGGAGCGGGAGTCGGAGTCGGAGTCGAGACGGAGTCGGAGTCGGAGTCGGATTTTGGAGTCGGAGTCCGAGTCAGTAATTTTGAAGAGTCGGAGTCGAAGTCGGTAATTTTTGAAGGCGGTGGAGTCGGAGTCGGAGTGGAATTTTCCAGGAGTCGGAGTCAGGAGTTTGTGAAAGGAAGTAATAATGTTAGAGTGATTAAAGTTGTAGGAATAATTAAATCAATAGGTGTGATTGTAAGAACTTCTGTGAAATGAATCAACGAATGGATGGTGAAACTTGTGGAGTTATTGGAAATAAAGTTGTGGTAACAAAGCGTTTAATGGAAGAAGTAGTTCCTGAAGGTTGTTTTAATAAGAATAGTGGATAGTCATCATCAAAGGGGAATGAAGGGAAAAGGAGAACTGTGGAAACTAAAAGGAAATTAGTTATTGAATGTTGCAAGGAAGATAAATGCTTGATTTTAATAATAACTTGTAACTGGAGAGTGGAACTGTTTAACATTAAAGGAAGTGGAGTGGTCAGGAATGTTGTATCATCATGGCATTTAATTTATATGTGGTGGGTTTAATGAAAAAAAATTTAGGGTAGAGGTTTGCAGGGGACGGCGTTTAGACTGTTGGAAAATGGAAGAGAGTGGAGGATTCTTTGCTTATTTGTACGCAGGTGACTTGATTTTGTGTATTGTGAATGCTGAAGAAAGTTTTGAAGAAAAGATTGGTAAGGAGATTGTGATTTTTTTTCTTGTCCCTATCCTCTCTCTTCTCTCTCTTCCTGTCTCGTTCTCTCTCTCTCTCTCTCTGGTCGTCTCTCATCTCTCATCTCTCTCTCTCTTCTCTCTCTCTCTCTAGTTCTCTATCTCTCTCTTCTTTCCTTCTCTCGGTATCCTCTCTCTCTATTCTATCCTATCTCTATCTCTATCCTCTCTCTCTATTTTATTTTTCTCTCTCTCCTCTCTCTCTCTCGTTCTTTCTCTCTTTCTCTCCGGTGCGTCTCTCTCTCTCTCCGTTCTCTATCTCTCTCTCTTCTCTGTCTTCTCTCTCTCTTTCTCTCACTCTATTCTATCTCTATTCTATCCATTCTATCTGACTTTATATACTTTCTTCTCTCTCTCTAGTCCTCATTCTTTCTGTCTCTTCTCTCTCTCCTCTCGTCTCTCTCTCTCCTCTCTCTCATCTTCTCTCTCCTCTCGTGATTTTAATTGGAATGATCACATTAGTTCTCTTTCTAAACAAGGTTCTAATGAGATTGGGTGAAGTGAGGCGCCTTCAAAATATTGTTCACCGCCACCTCGAATTGTTTGCCTTTTAAAGGGGTATCGCTCGCCCTGTGGTGGGCCATACCTCACACATCTGGGGTGTTCATCTCAACACACCTCTCTTGAAAGTTTCTGTCAAATTTTTTCGTATTAAACCTCTCTCTCTTCTCATCTCTCTCTCTTTCTCTCTCTCTCTCTCGTCTCTCTCTCTCCTCTCTCTATTCTTCTCTCTCTCTCTCTCTCATCTCTCTTCTTCCTCTCTCTCTCTTCTCTCTCTCTCTCTCTCTGCTCTCTCTCTCTCTCAGTCTCTCGCCCTCTCTTCTTTTCTCTTCTCTCTCATCTCTTCTCTCTCATCTCTCTCTAGCTTTCCTTCTCTCTCTCTTCTCTCCCTCTCTCGTCTCTTCGTCGTTCGTTCGTTCGCTGTGCTCTTCTCGTTGTGGTTTCGATATTGCCCTCCGACGTGTCACCTCGGCGGAGAGATCATTGGGGATGTACGGAACGTGACTTAGATCGTCGTCTCGCTCGTGTCTTTTGCGCGCACTGACGGGCTTTTTTTCAGCTGGGATCTCCCTCTCTGGTTCGGCTTCCTTTGCTCTCTGATGCATCTTAGTCCTTCCGTTTGATCGGAGCTTCGTATCTGTGAGTGTGTTATTTGCGTTCATCCTCTCCTGCACCTCTTGGGGGATGGGGAGCTCTGGGTTCTCGCTATCGTGGTGTTCTGTAAGCGACAGAATCGGCGGTATGTTTGACCAATGAGCGAGGCCTTCCTTGTCTCGGGTGTCGTTTCCCTTCGAGAGATCCCGAATTTCGGAGCGGTAGCTGAGCTGAGCCTTGGTTTGATGCGATCGGGATGTCTCAGTGTATGGTTGCAAGGCTTACCCAATTATTCAGTCAGTGGAGGGTCAGATCCGGAGTGTCTCGTTCACTCCACTTGTTTCGGACTCTCTCTCCTCTCTCTCTCTCCTCTCGCATTTCATTCTCTTCGTCATCCCTCTCTCTAGAACCTAGTTCTCTCGCTCTCCCTTCCATCGATGTCTTCGCTGCTCAGCGTCTTCTCTTCTCCGTCTCGTGTTAGAGTGTAGTGTCGTTCTTACTTTTTAGCATTTTCTCTCGGGCCTCGTCGTCTGGGTCTCCCTCTCTTCTCTCCCACTTCCTCACGTCAGGCTCTCTCTCGTGCTCTGATTGTGCTCTAGTCAGTAACAAATGATCCTCAGAATCTAGTGTGATCTTCCTTGACTTGGGTTGGAAATGATCACATCTAACTGGGGTAGCCCTGCTCTTCAGTTTAAATTAAAACTTGGAGTTTTTCTGGCGTCATCTGTGTCAGATTAGAATACAGGACGGATAGTCCTTGTGGAGAGTGCGTGAGGGGGAAGAGCGCCTTTCGACGTGAGAAATTTCTTCTACGCCACCGTCAATTTGCGTTTGCTATTTTTATAGGGGGGCTATGCGCTTTCGCGCCTGTGTGGGCCACTATCTCCTACACATCTTGGGGGTGGTTCTACTCACATGACGTTATGTGCCTTCTATCAGTGTCAGCTCTCATGTGAAATACCTTTGGAGTCCTTATTAGTATTTTCGTCGTATTAACCAGATTCTCTCTGCGATCGTTCTCTCCTGCTCTTCCACGCAAAGCTATCTTTCTCGGTAATGCAAGAGGTAAAGGGCCTCCCTCTATTCTTGAGCACAATTTTCTTTCTCTGTCTGCGTCCTTTTCTCCTTTTTAATATCTAGTAGATCTAATTATATGAATGGACAAGTATGGCAGTACTGCAGTTGCTGGAAAGCTCTCAGCAGTCTTCATAAATCGCTCCATTAAAATTGATCATCAGTGCTAAACCCTACATGCATGATCGGTTATGAGGTAAGTGGACTGTGGGCTGCTGTGGTGTGGTAGCGGGACAAAATCCTTATTTTATATGTATAGGATGAGGAAATGTATTATATAATATATATCATGATAATCCCTAGCTATTATGAATATATAATAATGATATATATATATAGTCATATTATTATACTATATATAAGTATTCCAGATTATAATGGTAATTATATTATATATGATGATTTGTTATGACTGTAGGGCTTGATTAACTTAGAGACCTAATATTTAATTATTATAGGCCAGTATGATAGTATGTATATATATGTTAAGAAAGTAGACGTTGACAGGAGGGCAGGATTGATTGTATCGGGGATCTGGGAAGTATTACTATAAATGTGAAGTTGGCGTAGCTTAGTCCGGGGGAGAAATCGCGGTGATGCTTAGCAGTGGGGGATTGAATATATTGATTAGAAAGATGCGTTGGTCTTGCATCGACTATATAAGTAATTATGTAGAATGATATCATTATATATAATAGTATATATATATATATATAATATAGTATATAATATATATTATATATATATTATGATATATAATAATAGTTATTAGGTAGTGGTAAAGATTTGTTGTAACCGCGGTGCATGATTTTCTGAATAAATCCACTCATTGTAGAGGGTCGGATGGGGATAGGTAAATAAGAATATTGTAGCTAAGTAGGCAGCGCTCTATAATATATTCGAAGAGAAAAAATCAAGAAATATAACAAATCAACACTGTTCTACAATTGTATTAAAAGTTTTGTTTGGGTTGTTTAAGAGGATCTCTTATCGAGATGACTGCAATCCAGAAGATCCATATTACAAAGAGATTTGGTGGTTACGTAGAGTAAAGTAATTATTTTGGTAACTGTTGAACAACTTGGGATATGGTGGCTGTAAGGAAATCAGGTGTAAGACTAGCTTAAAACTTGAGGCTTGTAGTAAAATTGCATGCGGGTGAGTCTGCCAGCACGTGGCTGTGAGACGGCGTCCGTTATTGAATAGCGGATGGTGCTAGGCAGGAGGATAAATGAGGCATCGGGTTACTAGGTGCTATTGTTGGTTTGTTCAAGAAAAGAGCACAACGCAATAAGTCTAGTTATCATGTGGGTACAGATAGTAGCTGCATGTGTATCCTCGAACTCTCAGACCTCTGACTCAGTATAACAGACAAGAGTATACTTAGTTGTACGTAGGCACAGAGGTGTGAAATAGCGCTGGATGCCCACCCAGTGTCGGGAAGAGGCAGGCAAAGGGTTGGATAGCTAATGGTAGTTGCGTGGATCGTAGGCGTCTTGAGGTATGGTATGAGCCTCTGGACTCTGTCTGTGCGCTTACCGCTCCATGTTTTTTTTCGATTGATTTGTCTTTTTTTTTTTGTTTTTATGGTGTTTATTTATGTATTTTTTATATTTTTCATCGAATCTTTATTAGATTGTATAGTTTTATGTTGATTTTTGTTGTGGTTTAAAAGAGTTACATTGTCTGACGGGGCATATAAGTCTGTCATACGATTGGCGAGCTGGCGTGAGTTTGATGAAGGGCGCAGTGATGAATTTAGATTCTGTGATCGGTTAAGTTATCTACTGCTTCCTTAAGATAATGGTGTTTATCTGTTCGGACTAGTGCTGATAATAGTTTCGTAGGAGGTGTCGACTGCAGATTAGGAGCGAGGTAGATGGGATTAATGGGATTGTTGTGAAGCTTTATCTATTTTAGATAGGTAGGTGTGCAGTTTTACATAGCGTAAGAGCATGTTTGTGTGGGTTACTGCTCTCCTTGTAGTATATTGGAACGAGAGACGGAATCAATGTGGCGTAGACGTTAGAAGAAATTAGTATGTGTATGTGAACACACTTGTTTAGGAAATTGTGTATAGGGTTGTGCTAGTGTTGATAATGAGGTAACATGATTATCATTGCTATGATATGGGTTTCCGTACGTAGATACTGTACCTTGGTTACTACATATAGTTGACTGGAAAACTTTCTCTCGGGCGGTTGTGCATTCCGGTCTCGTCTGTATTGACCAGATCGCGGCAATACGTTTTATAGATCACGACTCATTGTTGTGGGGTCTCAATTGTGTAAATTGCATCGGGCCGGCTTTTAGGTGGAAACTGAATATGATAATAGGTATTCCTTTCTATGATGGAATATTGTTGCGATGCGAAGGTGCAGGTGTAATGCACAGTGGGAACTAGGAGGTGATATAGTCAACTGGGGTTTAGGAATGAATTTGTGGATACCGATATAGCTGTTTTCTTAGGATATTTTCGGTTGCGGTATGCGAATGATCAGGGCACGGGATAAGCGTTACACTTGGAGTTAAGTGTTTGGATAAGTGATGCGGGAGCTGGCTTGGGAAGCAAAGGTTGGTGAGGTGTGTGTGAATGGTGCATACAGGACTGGATTATTAGCATGACAGGGAATAGTTATGGTGGATACGGAGAAACGGTGAGTCAGAGATAACTCTAAGGTTGGTAGGTTATACGTGGTGGTGGGAACACGTAGGGAAAGATTTAATGGTACTAGTGTATAGTAATAGTTAACTGAGGGGTAATAGAGCGCAGAGATGAAGTAAGTTGAGTTTTGTTAGTGTATAAGTTGTTACTTCCTCTATCAGGTGACATTTACACAGAGTGACTATCTGTATTAGCTGCTGGCAGTTGTACTGTTTTACGCCGTGATAGCTTTTTCCGAGAACACGGTTTACCTATAACTCCTTTCTTTCGTAAATTATTTGCAGCTTTGTCGATCGTTACGCTTGTTGCACACTGAGATCGACAGAGGGGTGTTATGGGTGGATTCTATCCAGGAGGTTATTTTAATAGTGGCGTGGAGCTCTAACGATGTGTGATGTGTCGTCGGTAGTGATCGTAGGAAACGTACAACTCCGAATTGCCATATGGATTTATAAATGGCTCGTGATCGTAGTAAGCAGACAGTACATTATATAGTTTCCATAAAGGCAGAGTGATTTGAATCTCTTTCGTCACGTGGCTAGTGATGAGTGGTCATTCCGATTATTTCAGGAGTATTTTTGTGACTCTTAGAGTCTGACTGGTATCAAAGCTAAGATTAGTATTGATCTGTCCTTTCTTATTTAATTTGGTCATATTGTGTGTGATATACTCACATCCAACCCATCGGGGTCACTTAGAGAGAAGCGCAGTTGAGAACTGTATATTCGGACGCTTGAAGAGAATAAGATCATCGTAAGATGTGTACAGATAGCCATCTCTGACCGAGATCACTATATATTCCTGGTTGTTGATCCTCTGTATTTTAATTGTTCTGCACGGATTCACTAATTTGATATGGCAGAGAGGACTGAGTTTACATTTATGGCTAGGCCGTATATGTGTGACTCTTGTATAAAGGTATGTTTGCAAGAGGAGGGGTGGATGACAGGGTCAATATCTTCATTGTGTTGTGTAATAATGTCAAATCGTAAGGAGGAGTATTGTATTGAACTGTTAGTGATGATAATTAGTTTTAAGGTCTCTATCGTCGTTTAGGATAACTCGTGCAGTTTCTGTGATTTATCTGGTTGTGGGTTTGAAGGTGTTGGGGTGTGTACTGTTCTCGCTGCTTCTGGTGTCACTGTCTTGGATGCGTGGTTATAATAGGTTGTCTGTCTCATTTCTGTTGGCGCTCTTATTCCTTTCGGTTACGCGTTGTCAGTGCATGTTTCTACGGGTAGCGTAAGATGTGAGACGCGCATTGTTCTCAGCGAGAGGATCAAGTGTCAGGTAAATACCCGAGCTAGGCAGTAGCTGTGTAGTGGGGGTGTGGTGGTTCAGAAGCTTGCCAGGTATCGTCTCGTTGTAGGGTGGATAGGCTGTCTGCTTAGTTGTTTAGGGGGCAATGAGCGCATGTGGAATCCGACTACATAGCAGATGTCGGTAGAACTGTTGGAATGTTTGTTTTAATATGGTGTGGTTGTACTCTGCTACAGCTCGCATGTTTAAGTCATTCCTAACGCGCTATACATAGGTGGATATATTATGCTGCGGAAGCGCCTGTGAGGTAGATGGGTGAGTATAGTGTGAGGAGGTCAAGTGTAGATTAAAAACAATTGATGACATCAGTATACTAACTCGGTGTGATTGCGCTGATGGTTTTGTGTTCTCAAACTGTTATCATCGGTTCGCGTCATACAGTGCAGATATCGCTATTTCTATATCGCCTAGTGAGGGTGGGCTATGATGAGGTTGGGGTAGCAGATAGTTAGTACGCGTAAGGATCGGTCGTTGTGCGGAATGTGAGAGGGTCGATTACTGATCCCAAAGGGAGTAGTACAGTGGGTGAGATAGTGCGATAGAAGGTTGTTGGTGCATCAGATTACGTAATATGCAAGCAATACCTCGACTTTCTGGAAGCTTTGTCTTTCGAGTGTGAGCAGCTCGCCACCGCATGGGTTACGAAGGGGTGGCTAAAGAGAATAGCGACTTTGGTGTTAGGCAATTTCCTGCTGTGACATGGGGCTTGGACAACGCGTGCCAAGTTTTCAGATACAGGCGCCATCTAGAAATTCCCGTCAATATTTGCTATTAGCATCTTCTCAACCACTGGATATACGTCTAGGATGATCGTTTTATTGCGCAATATGTGGTGAAAATGGAATTTTGCTGAAAATCGGACTCTCGCAATGATTGTATTGTTCATCCTATAGCTAGGTCACTGGGATAACGAATTTCCTAATTTGTGTTGTTAGCCAGATATCACCCTACCTGTTATTGCCCGCAAAACCAATAGTTCCGAGACACTGCTGATGTAAGCTGCTAATGGTGCTGCAGAGAGTATATCTGAGCTGGTTGCAGGACGGTTGTCGTTTCTGCACGGGTGGTTGTTGAGCAGTCTTGAAAATCTTTCTTTACTGAGTTGTCTGGTAACGGCTCTCTTTGTTGAATGAGATGGGGTTGTGAAATGGAACGAACTGCGTATCTAGATGAATGAATCGAGTAGTAAATACAATGAAAACAACAGGCACGCGCATTCAAATGATTGAGTGCTCCGATGAGTGGTGCCTCATTCAGCTGGGATTCAAATCTGTAAATCTTCAGAGATTTATTTTGAATTCGATGTCTCTCGACACGAGTCTCTCTATGCTCAAGGATCATTTGGTGGGCTGGTGTTTATAGGAGAGGGTGGCCGGGCTGTTGTCGTACTACGTATACGACACTACAACGAGGTCGCGCTCCGTGGCATCAACGCATAGTAATGTCTGTGCGGTTGTGTTAGTTGGAAGGGACATGCTCTGTTTGGTTCTGTTAGTGTGTAGATAATCCAAGAATTGTCTGAAGTTAGATTACGGTGCGACAGATGTAAAGGATAAACTATTTTTTGACATTTGGTGTTAAATTATTTGAAAATACTTGTAACCGATCCTCGGCATCGAGCTGTATGGTGAGGTGATAGAAATAGCAGACTTACTAAGAGGATAGCTTTGTGCTCGCGCTAAAACCATAATATTATATAGATATTATATATATATATTTATATATATATATATATATATATATATTATATATTATATATATATATATATATATATATAATATATATTATATATATATATATAATATATATATATATATATATATATACTATATATAATATATTGTAAATTTTTTTTGTGACCCGGTCCCAAATACGCTGGGCTACATAGAGGACCCAGAATTCACAAACAAGGACAACTTTCCCACCTTCCCAGACAGTCTCGTCCTGGTTCGACAATAGCACTTTATGCTCGAAAATGAATGAGGGTGGCCAGGTGACATTAGTGGCAGATAAATTGTATATATAGTATAGTATAATATATTAAGTATTATATATATATATATATTATATATATTATATATATATATATATATATATATATTTATATATATATATATATGTAGTATATAATAAGGTGGTAAAAGTAAGTAATAATATAGAGATATATAATATAATAATTTATAGTATATATATTATATAATTATAATTGTAATGATTATATATTATAATATATATATTATATATGTTTCATAATATATATATATATATATATACCCCTCCATATTATATATATATATTATATAATATATATAATATATAAGATATATATTAAGTATATATATATATATATATATATATATATATAATATATATATATATATATATATACTATACCAGCAGTATGGTGAACGTTTGAAGTCGCTTTGACCCAGGGTTTAATTATAGAATTATATATATAGGGAGGATGAAGATAATTTTTATTCTGCTGCTTAAATATTAATAATAAACAAATACCAAATTTCTGTATAAAATAATCTTTTCAAGAAAGATCGAGAAAATGAAATACAAAGAATATTAACGGAGAGGGTTCTCCTCCTAAATTTAAAAAACCGAAATTTTAATTTTTCCAGTAAATTTAATATTGAAAAGTTTTTCTAAAAGTTTTCTAAGTTTGTTGTTATATGTGAGTCCATACTTTTATATTATAATATATTAAATTCAACAATATGAAATTATTGTAGCGGTTATGCGAATTAATGTGTAGTAGCGTTTGGCTGAACAAGTGTAGTGAACTCCTTTTAATAATGTGGTTTAATATATATAATACAATTCAAGAGTAGAACTCTTGTTGAAAAAAAACTCGTTGCGATTCACACGAACAGTATTGTGACAACCAAGATATAGCATCAGGGTTCATGATTAATGGGATTGACGGATATATATTTCAGTATAATAATCAAGCATGTAAGATAGGAGGTGTAGTGTATAATCATAGAGGATATATGGATAGGGTATGTTGTACACAGTACGAAGCATAAGATATGCACTACAATAAAATAGGATGTAGTATGAAAATGAATGAATATTGCTGCTTGCGCGCTGACGTGTATATGGTATAAGTATCAATAAGATGATATTAAAGAAGTTAGGAGTCGTTACGACGTAACCCATGGGTAAATGTGACGACTTGGTGCGAGATCGTTGGCGCTGAGTCACCCTATTGGTATAAAATAATAATAGATGTTCTGTGAATACAAATCACTCATGATACACTATTGATTATAGAATGGGTACACCTAAAGAGTAGTAGGATATATGAAGGGATAATAATGACATCTTGGGACTAGAATATGCATAATAGCATAGAGATTCTCTGCAAGGATTACCACACTTTTCACGCGGAAATCATACTAAACTACAATAAATAATATATTAATAATATAAAGATAATAATGAGATTTAATAGTAGCTATATATCAATAGTGCATCAGATCGATTATTAGCCACGCGGGAGAACTAATAATCGATAAGTGAAGCGCTGACATGATAGCCCCACACAATTATGAAATGGGGATTAATGAACAGCAATAATAATAAATAATATAATAATATGTGAAATGGTTTTGTAAAATGTGATTAATTTTGTTCTGAATCTAAATATAAAGGAAGTGAATAATAATAAAATAATAAATAAAATAATAATATAATATAATAATAATAAAATAATATATAAAAATGTAATAATAATAATAATAATCATATAATAATAATAATAATTATATAATAATGAATGAATAATATAATAAAATAGATTGTAACGTCATATTATGATTATGAGAGTCAATTATGATTGTGATAATTATTAGGTGAATTGATAAATCGATAATGACTATGAATATTCGATAATCCATCATGAAAATATTAATGAGAAAAATACAAAAGTAATATAATAATAATAATAGATAATAATAAAAGAAATGAATAATAATAAATTAAATAATAATAATAATAATAAAATTAATAATAATAATTAATAATGAATAATAATAATAATAACAATAACAATTCTTATGATTTGTAGGAATGAGTCAGCTCTGTGAATATGAGAAGTCCGAGAAAGAAACAGTTTCGCTTAATGCTTTTCTCTTGGTTCTATATTTGTATTCCACGCTCAAACAATTGAGAGCAAGAGACACACATAAATATGAAACGGAACACAGCAAAAAAAAGTGTTTAAAACAGGGATCTAATTGTAATATTTAACAAAACAGCGGTGACCTCTGTTTAAGGGTCACTAAACTGGCTCCACCACCAATGGGTAACTACATACAATAACTACTACTGTACCCGTTAC
>JABUQX010052969.1:0-10000 GCA_015478945.1 Trachelipus rathkii
TATTACTTATTTAAATCGGTTAACTAAGAATAATATACCTAGCTCACTATCGCGTAATTTGACACACATTAACGAATTATAAGGGAATATTTACTTTAGTCTGAGTAAGCATTATTACTATACGTAGTTTATTAGGCTAGACTAATAGATTTGTCAAAAAAGCTGAATAACGACTAAATTCGATATATCTAGACTCTATTATTTATTACGTTTACTAGTATACAATAATGCAAATACTATATATTATATATATATATATTTATGATAAGATAATTATATAAGCAAAACCTCTTAATGAACTTTATATTTAAATATAGCTCAGTATTAAAAATCCCAAATATTATAATATTTACTTATTATATATCTTTAGTTAATATAGAATCTTTGAAAAACTGATAATTTATAATATATATAGTTATATATTAATATATTACCTATTATTTAGTAAATATATGAGTTATATATTATTATTTTAATTATTACCATTAATATTTAACTTATAATCTATATCTATATCTATATCACTACTTTTATATATACTAATATTTATAATTATTATATATTATTATAAATATATTATATTCATAATATTCTATATTATTAATCACTGATATTATATTATTAATACTATATAATATACATAAATAATCATATTTAAAACATGTCTTTAATGTCATACTATTATTATTCATACAAATATGGAAAGCATGTTTAAAATAGTAGTATATATTTAATATATATATATATATATATTAATTATATTATATATTATTATAATTATTATATATATATTATATATATAAGTATAATACATATTCTTTTTAATCATCTATCTATATAATTAATATATTACTTTAACATTATTTATAATTCTATATATATTAAACTATTATATTATATATTAAAATTACTTCAATAGGTCCTGTAGTATATCTATATATATATATTGAGGAACAGAGTCCGTTAATGTGTAGGTCGTTAAGTATGGTGTTAGTGTGTATGTGTGTATATATAATGTTTGTGAGTGTGGTTGTAGTTGAAGGACGAGTTTTTACTGATTATAGTAGTGATATATATTCAGATATTAATATATTAGTATAATATATTAGTATTGTGTAATTAATAGATAATGTATTAAGGTAGTAATTACTATAATGGTATTAACTTATATAATTAGTATTGAAATATTATATGATATTAGTATAAATATAAGGTTTATGTATAGGTTTGATAGTTAGTGTGGTGTGTTATATGATATTAATATAGTGTATTAATATAATAATATTAGTATTAGGTATAAGTGTATATTGTAGTATTAGTGTTATATGATGATATGTATATTTCGTTATTATAGTGTTATAGTTGTTATGTATCTTATGTATATATAGTGTCTGTGTTTTAAATAGTTAATAATTATAATAAATAAAGGTACATGATAGATCGTTATATACTTATATATATATTATCGTAATCGTATCTGAAACTGAATTTAAGAAAAATAAATATAAAATCTAATATGCTCAAATTCCTAATTTTATAGATAATCCATTAAAAACTACAACAAAATAACTATTAATATAATAAAAAAATAAAAAATAAAATATAATATATAATAATAATAATTATATAAAAAGTCCTTATAAATACAAAATATAATAAAAATAGCATATAATTATTTAATTAAATATTTTAATATGTAAGTTAAATATGACATATAAGTACATTATAGATATAATAAGCAGTTAAACATATAATGAGTATATAATAGTATCAATATTATAAACTAGTAATAAATACATAATATAATATGAGTTGTAAGCAGTTATAATAGTCAAGCTTAATATTAAACTAAAATTTATCACAACATCTTATTACTATAATATTTTTTAATATAAAGTGAGTGATGAACTCTCTAAGTGTCTGCGCAGGCTAACACTATACTTAGTATACAGAGAGCTAATATACGAGCCCCATTGAGCTATATTGATATACTACTCTCATAGGCAGTTAGAGATATGATCTAACATGCGTGTTCAGTAATAATAATCAGTTGCTCTATAGTAGTATGTGCGAATAGTTTTATATATATTCATATACATATAAATATATATAATATTATAGATACGTTAAAGCTAAGTAATGTCATAAATAGAAGTTAATTATAATAGTACATATAATACCTACCAGTAATAAACCTAAGTTTAGTATTTTTATATAATATAGTGATCAAGATTAAAGCAGCTTTAAAAATAATAACTATAATTATCATATAGTCAACTAATAATACTATTATAAATTTATATTATTTAGACTCCTTCTTGATTTGCATATGTTTAACTACTCACTATCTATATATAATGTTACTGATATTATTATAAAAATTTTTATTACTGCTCATTATATGAGGTGTATTATTAATTTGATTTTATAATTATTAAATTATATTTAATGAGTTAAAAAGATTCTTTTAAATATATAGTTAACATAAATGAGTATTAATATAAGCATAAGTATATTAATACACATTAATTCGACATGATATGGCGACGGCATGACGCTCGAACTAGTCATGCTATGGTATGAGACAACTCACTAACAAATGACTATATATTACACACATCTTGCAAAAGTTATATGTCTGTATACAAACTATCTTATCTAATTTTGTTGCTTTTATGTTTTATCTTTAATTTTATTTAGTAGGTATTAAATATTACAGTGTACCACTCATTAACTATCTATTTGTTGATTATAATAACTCTATGCACTTCTAATATTACTTAGTCTTTTTAATGATAGTTGTGATATAATAAAGTACCGTCATATAATATTTATATAAGTTAGTCAAATTGTCAAACCACTAATAGAATATTGTTAGCATTAGACATATATAGTATAAGTATCTAATTAATCATACTCAACAATGCCATAAACATAATAATAATGACTATAGTTATTTAGAGCGAGGCAGAATGTGTGTGTATAAAAAATATGACCCAGTAACGTATAGCAGACGTACATTGTATATTACTCAATACAACCTCTTGTCCGATGTGAGTGATTTGTCATAGTAGTAATCATGATCAATGCCGTATTTGACTCCTATCTCTATATACTATGAGTGAGTGTTACTATAGTGTTATATTTTTGCAAGGATAGAATAAGGTTATTCTATTTTGATTAAGTGTTGATCTCGTTACTATAGTGTTTTATCTTTTAATTTGTAAAACGTTCTCTGGCGATTACTCCGTGAATACTGAATATGTTATAATTTGATACTTGTACGTATATATCATGCATATATCTAAATTGCTATAATATAATATAGATTTATTTATATAATTCTCTCTCTCTCTCTCTATCTCTTTATAATCTATATCATCTACTCATACCTCATTACTTTACTCTCTCTCTCATTCTCTCGTTTCCTTTCTCACTCACCTTCTTCTTTCTCTAATCTCTTACTCAACTGTCGTTCTGTGACATACTTCCCTTTCTTAAAAATTTTTTTCAGAAAGATATGCCGTTAACTGAGTCACTTTTCTAATCGCTTCCATGACTATATCCTCTTCGTCTCTTCTCAATCCGAATCAATGTCATAGCATAGTCCCTTTAATGCTTTGTCTTGAATTTGGTAAAGCGATTTACTTTTCCCTCATTACTATTATCTGTAGTTATCTCAATAATAGGTCTCTTCTGGGGTACGTGGTATCATGATCGTGAGTTCTTAGTACGTCGAGCAAGTAACATATGTAAAAAGAATTATACGCTTCTTCTTGCTCGAACTCTACCTCTCTTTCAGGCAAGTATGGTGACAATATTATACTTGCTCGAGTTGTTTCATATGACGTTTCGAATCTCATCACGTCTGTTCTATCATCTCTCTCGTATCTATTAATTCTATCTTCTATCTATCTATTTACTATTATCTAGATATATTCTTATCTATGTCTATTCTATCTATTCGTATGCCTAGTTTGATGCTTTCTAGTGTGCTATGCATATCTATCTACTCTATATCTATCTATCTATATATATAATTATATAATATATAAATAATAGATATATATATATATACTATATATCATTATATATTATAATTATATATAATATATATATATATATATATATATATATATATAGGCTTCATGTGGTTATCCGTCTCCAGGTAAGTTGAAGCCAATTTTTTTTTTAATAAATGATACTTAATTGAATAAAGTATTGAAAGCTCTCTTGGGGCCATATGAGTTTTATTCATTTATTTTTTTTTAACAATGCAGATGAAATAAATAAATATACAAATAAATTACATTATATATATTAAGTTAGTAAGGTTATCTAAAGTTAGGTTAGTTTAAAATAAGATTTTAATCTATACATAAGCAAAGGTTGCCTATGAAGTTTAATTAGTTTTACAAAGATTTGAACTTTTTTTTTTTTTTTAATAAATATTTTTTTAGAGGGTGTGAAGCTGCTTTAATACCAAAGGTTAAATCAGAGGTGAGGCATTTTCACTTCAATTTTAAAATGAAATCCGAACGGTGGCATCAACCGACTAATATATTAATTATATGGAAGGTGGAGGGCGGATATGCAACATGATCCATATATATATATATTATATATATATATATTATTATAATATATTATATAAATATATACCCTATATAGTGTATCGGCACCCATCATACTACTACTCTATAATATAGTATATATATATATTATATTAGGGTATACTATAGTAGCGGTATATACTATGGTAGATGTCGGGTGTGTGGTGGGAAAACTTGGTCAGGATACAAAGGTATGGTTGTTTCTCTCTACACATGCAAAGAAATCGGTATTTTAATAGAGTTAATACACTGAAAAACATGAATGACACGTAATCCAGTCAGTACTATGATAAGATTAATATATATACTTTTGTTTCTATTCAGAAGCTTACCAATGACACTTTCCCTATATATATAATATAATATACTGATTGATAGGTATAAGGTCTCTCTAGTATGATAGTAGCACTAGGGCAGGATATATATTATGGGCGGTGGGTATATGTGAGTATATAGTAGTAGTATACCTTAGCTGGGGATAGTAGCACGGGACGGCGTGATATTCTATAGGTGAGCGTATATAGGCTCGAGTAAGTGAGTATTTTATTAGTAAGCGTAGGAAGTCATGAATCTCACTGCGAGAAGCATCTCGTTCGCTTAGCTATGGGCCGGGGGCGGGGGTATGTTCCCTGACTCCATGGGAGGATCCCCGCCCGTGACCGCGAACTATGTTTCGCTGGTTATATAGGCGATCATCGCGTATCAACTTTAGAAGGTGACCTCCCGCGATGAAAAGGAGGTCGACTTAGAGTTCGTTACAAGATTTTTAACACCGGGTTTGTTGAAAGAACTATATAGGTGAATGAAAATAGCGGGCGTGAGAATACCAACAAAAGCTCGGACTCATCGGCTAGGCCTATGCGGATTTTGTTGACTTGGGCCTTAAAATAACACATCATTGAATATGAAATTTGCATGAATCGGTATATCTGTTATTTACCGTATACTATGGTATTAGCATTTAATTAGACAGCTATATGGACTCGTGGTCTAGCCTTTCGACGTTACGATGGCGTAGGTGAGGGTGCAAGTGACTCTTATTCGCAAAATTGCAGCACGGGAACTGTGCGGGGACACCAGAATTACCATTGCGCCGCTGCGGCTGTTCAGTGCGTCACAGTCATGTGGTGCGGCGGGGTACCGTTGGTGTTGAGGAGCTGGAGCTTGATGCGGGTGCGAGGAGTCGCCATAAAAAAACGGACGCTTTTTGTCCTTTCGTGTTAGAATAATGATAATCACATCTACACGGATGAGTGGAGTTCTCTAAAATCGCCTTGCGGTGCCTGGTGTTACCGCAGCTGTAGATGAATGAACTAGAGGTTATAGTGGAGAACTCAATTAATTAATTGTTAGATTCTTTTTATATCGTGTTTTGAGGATGTATAGGGTATCGAGTATGACTTTTCACTATTAATGAATAAGGTGGAACTTACTCAAATATAGGGGAGTGGTATACTCCGTAAGGTAATGAGAACGATCATCATAAGATGTAGAGGCTCTATAAAGGGAAACTGAATAACCTTAAAGTTTTAGGATATTAGGTACACACAAGTTAAGGTAGTGCTCAACAGCTGAGGCAGACACGAAGTTAAGAGCCCATCGCAAAAGTGAGTGAAGTGCAGAAACCAGGGCCAGAGTTTCTTAGCTTCAATTGAGACACGCTAGTACAAAGTTGAAAAGGTGGGCGGAAAGCGTTGGGGGAATGGCAGTGGTAAGGAGATGTAGGAGGTTCCCGATCACTCGTAGAAGTGTCATAAAGCGTTCAGGGATGTGCGACGCGGCATACTGGCAAGAGTGTTTCTTTTCTTGAAATCGAGAGAGAATATTCGGGTCGTTATAATACGGTGAATTCGGCGCGCCTGACGTGAATATTTGAGGAGCCCAACATATCGAGTGTGGGTGTATTTGTGTGTGTAGTGTAAGTGTATATGGGTAGTGTAAGTGTAATATGGCGAGTGTTAAGTGCTTATAAGTTCCTAAGTGGCCAGTGTGTGTCGCTCGCACGCCACTTGGGTAAATGTACATAAGGTGTCTATGGTCATCGTAAGTGATCTTGTACTGGGCTATGTTTGTATGCCTTGTGTGTTTAGCCTGGTTGATGGTGTAGTGTCTGTTGGTGCGTGGTACGTGTGTATCAGAGTCTATCGGAGACTCAGAGTGTAGGTTGGTCGTGAGTGTAAATAGTGTTTTCTTTTTATATTATCGCTTTTGGTGTCAGTAGTTGTTAGACTGTGGGTGTGTGGTTGTATAGCCAAGCTTAGAGTGTAAAGGTGTACTGCTCATGGTAAGTGTTAGTTGTGTATAAGTGGTTCTGAATGGCTGTGGAGTAGATTGCATAGATGGTGTTGATAGCGTGTAAAATGGCGTATAGTTGATTCTATGGGTAAGTGTACAGAATTGTGTCCTAAATTTTTGGCTGTGTCTGTCGATTGTCTATAGTAGTTGTGTGTTAGTGAATAGTTCGTTAAGACGTTTATTTTAGTTTTATTCTCTTTATTGGGTTATGATGTCAGAGGTGTGTATAAGTGTATAGATATGGCTGAGGTGTAGAATGTGTGTGTCGTGTGTGCGAACTGTTTAAGCGTAAAGTGTAGTAATTGGTGTGTTTTATCTTGTTGTGAGTAGTATGTTATTAAGTGTATTTTCTTTTATTGCGTATCTTAGTATTGTTGGTGTTATGTACTGCGTGTGTAAGTAAAATATATATATATATATAAGTATAACTGATATATAGTACTGAAGATTCTATATGTGCAGTGCGTATGTATATACTATCATATATAAGACTCACTAGTTATAGTTATTCTATATACATGCCACAAATAAAATATATATATGATATTGGGCTATAGAGTGTTAGAAAGAAGACTAACTCTAGTAGGAAGCCTCTCTAAGACAACCTTGTATATACACAACAATCCGATTCCTATACACTTATACTAGGGGTAGGACACACGCAGGCATGATTAATTACTTGGCTAATTCTAGGATACTCAGGGGAGGATATAAGGCTGAAAATAATAGTGTAGCACTCATAGAGTTGGCACTATCTGGGCACTCTGGTTGGCACTGAAGTGGCATACTATGTGAGCCACTCATTGGCACTCGTTGACACTCTACTTTGCACTCACGCTTGCACTCATCTAATAACTCATATTGACATAATACGACACATCCCTAAGTAATACTTTATATCTTTACGGTGATTGGTTGAACTCATGCTGCAAGAAGATGCCTTGCAGAGCCATTAACCGAAAGAATCTGAGGTCTATATTAGCCGAAGATAAAGATTCTAGGGAATCAGTCAAATAGTAAGGATATAGGCCAACATGAACGATTGACGTTCATCAAAGAGTTGAGTCATCAATAATGGCTTGAGCCAATCAATAGATGAATACCATCAAATGTACTGAATACATCATATAAGAAGAACCATTAATATGTATACGATACTATGGTGTCATCAAAGATTATGAAAGACTGTCATCAAAAAAAAGCTACATGAGGTCAAAAAAGCCTACAGGTCAAATAAAGTATGTCCCCATGGAATAAAAGGTTGACCGAAAAATTTGGTTTCTCAAAATTGCCCATGGATGACCAAAGGTTTGGGCGAAAATATTATAGGGTTTGGACCTGGTAAAAGAAAAGTTTAGGGTATTGGGACTCAATGAAAATTAAGGTGTTGGCCCAAAATTGACCCATGGTAAGACCAAAGGGTGTTCGCAGTGTGGTTCGATGGGTTGTGTTGTGGTGTGTGTGTGTGTGTGTGGGATGTATGGTGTCGTGATAGGTGGTGTGTTTATGGGTAGGGTGCGACCCTAAGGGACCAGAGTGGTGGTAGTGCGGTATGGATGAAGAAAGGTTTATAGGACAGGAGGTCCAACACAGGTCAATACTACTTGACCTCATGGCTTAGCAAGCATACCTGTACTAAAGGCAGAAACGGATCACGTGATACCTAGAGGGCTCAACGATAATCCCTACCTAATCCCTCCACTGACCTTTATAAGAATGGTCAATTTTTAAGAATGGTCACTTTTCAGCCCTTGCTACTTGATCAGGCGAAACCGAAATAGTCAGAACGCACAACTCAAAAACATGGGGCTAAGCCCGCTAAAGGGGGGTCAATAATAGGGCGATACATACATACAAGCCCCTTCTTCGTAGGGGCACCAAAAAGGTCAAGGCCAAAAAAGGTCAAGGTCAAAAAAATTACAAGGCCAAAAAAGGTCAGGGCAGGTAAAAATTTGGGCTCAAAAATTAGGGTTGCCCAAATTTATAGAGTGGGGTGGGCGTAAACAGAGGCCTACGGGGTAACAAGGTCAGAATCGGGGTATTTCGATTAAATATTTTGTCTTTCGTTACGAAATATATATTTTTAATATTTATGCTAATTTTGTCTTTACAAATTTGCTTATCAAATGGCTCAGTTATATTCGCTTGTCATTAACGAGAATAATATTATTAAAACACTCATAATTTTAAGACCTTAAAAGTCACTAAATAAATGGTTTAAATTTAAGTTTGGACACCAATAAAAAGACGTGTTTGTTTTACGGCTTCAACTTTTAAAATGGTCGACTGCTTTGTTTACAAATTTTAAGTATTAGTTATATAGAATGCAAATTTTCAACACCAATCGGGTTTCCTCGATATTTGTATCTTAAATATCGATTAATATCGATAGTCAAAAAAGAAACTTTAAGTTTATCCAATATATAAATATATCTAATATATATAGTATATATATATATATATATATAGTATTATACACGGCCATGTAGGGGGAGTATAGTAATATATAATAGTAGATATATATATATATACTATAGTATATCTATAGCCAGATAGCGGCTCCTGCATTCGTTGCATGTTTCTGTGCAACGTCGACCACATTGTTTTCCAATATGCAACGATATTTTGCTCTTTTTAATTATTTGTTAGAAAATTTCACAATTACTCATATATATATATATACATATATATATATAGGTAGCTATATATTATATATATATATATAATAGTATATATATAGTATTATATAGAAATATAAATATTATATATATAGGTATAATATATATGAAGCGTATAAGAAGGTTATATAAGGCTTTCGATTTTCCTCCGCGTTGCAATTATAACTGCAACTTTCCTTAACTGACAACTTTCACACTCAACAATATTTTAAATTGTTTTATCAATTTAGGATGAGACGAGTTGGTAGGATTAACCTCCAAAAACTTCGTTGACTACCTTATCATTTATCTGTTATAGTCCTAGAAAAAAAAATTTGTTCCCTCCCTCGTTTAAAAAATTTTTTAAAATTATAAAAATTTTTTCCTGTGAAGCGCAATTTTCGATAAGTTTTCATTTTAATTATGATATATATA
>JABUQX010052969.1:15000-32500 GCA_015478945.1 Trachelipus rathkii
TTAGTGTTATCAACTAAAAGATTAGTGTTATTAACTAAAATATTAGTGCTATCAACTAAAATATTAGTGCTCAACTAAAGATTAGTAGCATCCATAAGCACTAAATGTTAAGTGTTAGTTGTTAAGTATTAGTCACTAATTCTAGTCAAAGTGTTAAAATATTAGTTACAAAATATATACAGAAGTTAGGTATTAAGATATTAATTTCTTCATAGAAATGATGGAACTATTGTTTTCTATTATTTTCTTTCTTACAAAAAGAAACTTTCTTTTTTGAAATGGTTTTTAAAATAGACATGTCAAAGTATCATAGTTAGATGTTAAGATATCAATTTCTTCATCGAAGCGATGGAACTATTGTTTTTTATTAACTATATCGCACTGGTGAAGTAAGTTTCCTTTCTTACAAAAGAAATTTTCTTTTTTGAAAAAATCTTAAAATACTAAGCTAAATTACTTCTTAAGAAACTATTCATCTAATTTTGAAATTCATGCAAAAACCTAAGCATGTATATTGCATCATTGGTTAGTTCTATCTAACAATTTGAAGACTAAGGAGAGCGATGAATCTTTACTGTAGTCTTCTTAGTCTCTGTCTGTCCTCGTATTCATTGGTCATACCTTGAAAGCGGGGTAAGACAGGTCTTCACTTATAGTTTCTTTAAATGGTCCTTTTCATCTCGGCTATATGTCATTCAGACATTTAAGGTTTATCAGAAGAACGTTGTGATGTTTTACAATACCATTATAAACATACTATTTCCATAATACTAGGTGACAAGATATTGTCCTAGAACTAAAGTATATCCACTTAAAATTAAAGTTAGTCTTCTAACTTTGAAGTTCTAATCCAAGCTATTGTACTTAACTTATCAATCGATCATAGTTTATACAAAAGAAATCTATAAAGACAACTAGAATACCTAGACTTATAGAATAAACAAACTGTAAAGCAAATTTTAGACTAAAATAACTAAAATCTGTCTTAAATCTATGTCGTTAGGATGTACTTTTCCTGTGTCGGTGGCAATTATAGCCTCTTTTAACAATTTTCCGGAGATTTTTCCCCCAACCCTTGGGAAAAATGCTCTCTACGTCGGTCCTCGAGACTGATATACCAATCGCACCTTTGGTATTGCTCTTCCAACAGAAAAGAAACTTCATTGCATTTCCTTCACAATTGTGAAATACATCGCTAAAATTATGCCTAAAATATACAAGTAAGCAATATATGAAAAAACTATATACTAAACAATAGACTTATATCCTTATATCCTTCCAAAATTTTGACTGAGTTTCTATATTTCATTCTGTGGCTAAATGTAGCCTCTGTCAATCGAACCAACACACTGTTGCGCATGCAAAGTATCATAGTGAAGAAAATCTCTGTAATTTTATGTGTCCTTGCAGAGATTGGATTGGGAAGCAATTGTGCCCGTCCCAATGCGGATCTTTGTTCAAAAAGGTTCTTAGAAACATGTTGTCAAAGTTTTTGGTTTGTTGCTAATGACTAGCGGAAACTCAAAATCAGAATATTGGTCTAAACTAATATATATAGCAAACAGAAATAAAAACAAAGCAAAAAATACAGCAGTGTTCTTTCTTAAATTGATGAGAAAGTCGGATATCCTTCTTCATTTTACTTTGACTCTTCCCAAAGGAGTACCCTGTCAGTAGCTTCGTTCCTGGTAGAAGAGTGTTTCGGAAAAAGATTTTGGTACTTTCTCATCTTCCAAGATCAACATCTTAGAAATCAAAACAACGTTACCATTTCTCCTGTTCTTCCTCTATAACTAAAGGTACTCTGCCGGATCCTCAGTGAATAGGGTTATTTAGGGAGAAGTGTGGCAGATGTTTCGTTTAAAATCAGTCAATTTATAGAACATATTTGTAAAAAGAAAACTTAATCCAGTCTAAGAGGGATATGCAAAAATAGAAATGTTTATCTACAATATGCAAAAAATGTTTTCTTAATCCACTATAATCTTAGCCTAAATGGGATACTGTTACCTACTTCCTCTCATTATACAATGTCTTATCTGGTATGTTGCTATAAAAGTGCTCCCACTGTTTTGTAGTCACAGTGTATTCTATGTATTAGAGCAAAAATTTAACAAAAAAAAACCAATAAAGTGTATACTTTTAAAGGAAAACATTCACAGAAAATCCCTAAAAAATCAATCAATTATTTGCTATATGTGCATACGATTGTTAATCCAGGCTAATGTAACTTTAAATGAAACAAAACTACAGTCAAACTATCTACCGACCAACAATTTCATCCTGACCTGACTACCTTTGTGCTTGACCTTGTTCATACGTTTGTCTGGCTATCACCTTCTGATCAACTGAGCTCCACCGTCCTTGCCAAAACCTTTTTATTTTAAGTACTCGAAGGGGTGTGTCAGGGTGATTCAGGTGTGAATTTGGATGTCTTTTACAGCTGTCGGTGCTTGTCCCATCAGTCACCAGTATAACTGTCTCTGGCATCTCTAACAGACTATCTAAACCTTGGTCGAAACCTCTTGTAATCGTAGACTAGGAAGAACCTTTGGTGGTGTAAACATCGTGTAAGTAATTTGTTTCTACAGCATAGTAAACAGCAAAAAATTAGATTAAAGCAAACCTAATGTTAATCAATCTTAATCCAATCTAACATCAATTACTTATTACCTATACTCGTCCGAGTTTGGTGTTAAAAGTATGAAATAAAAATTGCTGTACAAAATGGTGCTTCGGCACAAAAAGAATAAAAGATTCTTGGAGAGAGATTTTAGAACATCAAAAGAATGATTAGGCAATTTAAAGTGCCTGTTCATCAATACATCGCAAATGAGTGGTATTGCTCACTTACCTACACATACATACACATACATATATACATATATATATATATACTACATTATATACATATATATTATATGATATATATATATATTATATATAATATATGATCTATTATATATATATATGATTATTATATATATATATACATATATATATCATTATACTTATACATATATATATATATTATATATTTGTTTGGAATATCTTCCCCCTACTTCCTTGGCTACGCTCTAAACGAAATATGGATAAATAGCGAATAGTAAAATAGTAAAATATTCTTTCAAATGCATATATGGGGAAATGGGCATTAAGTCTGGCATCGGCACTTACGTTCTAAAAAGATCAGGCGGGGTATCGCGGCCTGTATTACATGCTTCTTAAGACTTATAGTATTTTGGTCGGACTGGCGGGATGAGACTTATATAAATGCTACTACCCCCTTCTGAAGGGTTTTCAGGAAAACTTTGTGTCAAAAACTAGTACTATTTATGCCATTATTCAAATTTTTCTTTCTCGTTTAGGGGAAGTAATTTATCACTTCTTACTCCTTTTCCTACCTCTAAAAGATGTTTTGTATCAACGAGGTATTCTAATAGTTAAAACTAGCATGCAACCTACATTCAAAAATTTGTCTTTGTTTGGTCTTTTCGAAACTCAAAATTGAAGTAAATTCCCTATATTTACGGTCTCAATTTGAAAGAAAATGAGTGCTTTATCTATCTTTTTTAAACCTAAAATTTGAGAAGAAGAATTTATGACTACTTTGTCTTTAAAATCATATTAAATATGGGTACACGCGTCCTGAACATCCAGAGGCTTATATGATTGAAAGTCTTTCAGGGGAGACCGGGGAAACTTTCGGCCCACGAGTGACTTCTCCTAAAAGTACTTAATCCTCGTTGTTAGGTAACACCTGTCTATGTGAGATGAACTAACCTAAGTCTCTTTATGGAAGACTACGCTTACCATCCTATGATTTTGTCTTCTTACTGCATTATATAATCTTTTGGTCTTAACTTACGAAAAGAAGATAGTGTTTCAACTCAGACAAAACAAAAATGCAATTTGGTTAATGCTAGGATCATTTTATCCACTAAAACTTCATCATGAATTAAAAGATGTTAAGCTGACTGCTCTTGAACGTATAAAATGATAAAAATCATATGCAAAATGGTGAAAATTTCAAGAGATAAAAATGTTACATTATCTATGAAAAATCAAATCTTTACTTAGAACTCTTAGGACAAACTTGGCTTTTCCTCTGCTCTGGAAATAAGTGATTCTGTGGTCACTCTCTCTCCTTCTTTCCACAAACTCAACTGATTTGTCTCGTTTCGAACCTTGTAGATGGTGTCCAGTCATCGTAGAAGGTTGCTCTGCCTTTCAAATCAGAGGATTCTTGAAAATACTTTGCTACGGTCTATTCTCTCTTAAACAAAAAGATAAGGCATTAGGCACATATTATACACTTTATTTTATCTATTAGATACCTATCTACATAGAAATTTCAGAAAAAGGAGTTATAGGGCATACGGCTCTTATATTGCTTTGCTAGGCACTTCGGTTACACTGTCCCGCTTCCGTTGGGTTTTGTTGCAGCCGTAGGCTTGTAACAACTTGAGATCAGCTTCCTGCTACCTACCAGCATGCATCTAGGGATTTACGATTACCCGTAGATTGGATGCCTCGCAACTGGCGGAAATGCTTGCTATAAATGCTTTGATGGTTTTCGGGTGAATTGCTCGGAGACGTCCTGTTCCGCTATCTTTTCGACCCTAACCTTAGAGTATTTTAAGTGTTAAAATGTTACCCGGCCCTTTCCTATTTAACAAGAATATTCTAGCAACCGATTTTATAAATCATATTATCTCTATGCTGTTTCTAACAGGGTAGAAAATTTTACACACAAATGAAGAAACAAACCAATTTTAGTCCTAATCTAAATAGCTTAGAAATAAATCTATCTCTGTTCTATATGTATAGGTATATCGTATACAGACAGATATTCGTATGTGTTCACACACACATGCACACATGTATATATATATATATATATATATATATATATATATATATATATATCATATTTTATATGTATAATATAATAATATATATATATATACCTATATATATTACATTTAGGTCTCACAGTATCGTATAAAAATGACAGTCATTTCTGTTCTTTTTTAATTCATTAAGTGGCTTGAAATGATCGAGAAGTGATTTTTTTTAATCAAAATTGCATATCTGTGCTATAGAGGTGTAGTCACCTCTTTCTTCGGAATTTTATCTCGAATATACATAAAAGAAAAATTGATTGATGAAACATGCTATTCGATCAATTTAAGTATCTTTTTTAAAGGTTTTGAATTCCATCTTTAAATGTACATAAAAAGTAGTAGAAAGGTTCTTGGTCAATCGCACAGATATAAAACTAAACTTACTCTTTTATGACAAACAAAAATATTTACTAAAGGAATGGAACCGCGTTTTATACACATGAAAACAGAAATTTATTCAAAATTATTACTTAAACATGTCTCATATGAGACTGGGAAATTTTTTAATGGGAATTGCACACTCATTCATGAGGGAGGAAGCAGACTATTCTTATCGTTTGTGTAAATGCCATTTTAAACACTTTATTATATATACACAACGCGTACAACACACACCACATATTATATATATATTATTATATAATATATATATATATATATATAATATATATATATATATATATATATATATATATATATATATATATATATATATATATAGATCATCTTGAACTTTTCTTTCCCTCATATGGTGTGTTACTCATTAAATTATTCCTCTTTAATGACATCTCCCTCCCTAATTCTTCCTTCTTTGAATACAATTTCGTGCAGGGTATAAGGGATGGAGGAGGCATATCTCTTCCTTTTGTATGTCTTAGGGGCTTCTCTTGGTGTCGCTTCTTCTCTATTTTCTTTAAATAGGTGAGTAAATGATGATTTATGGTTGTAACATGTTTGCCCCCACATTAAATTATCGATTTTGGTATAAATTTGATCAGTATCATGCTTTCTAAACGGTTTGGTTTACCAGTCAATTAGGTTCCTCTGGGGTCTTTCTTTATTGCTCTTATGGTATTGAGCGTAACGGGATCCTTTATTATTTGGTTTGCTACTTGTAAAGTAACATGTTTTTATTTTTCGGTAAGTGTGGTGGATGTCTTCAACTTTTTCTTAGGCCCCTGATTTCTTATTTTTTGTTAACTTGTACTGAGCTATGGTTTTCTTCTTTCCCTTCGAGAGTTTAGTCGTTCGTCGTTGTGATAAAACTGGATACTTGTGTAGTGAGTTTCGAATCTTTGTTTATGGAGTTTAATTACTCCTCTTGTGTCTTTCTTTGAAATGCTAAATACAGTTAATTGGAGAAGAAAATTATTTGCTTTCCTGTTTCGATTTTTGATTTTTCTTCTCTTCAATGGTGATCTTGGCGTTCTGTTAACTTCTCTGATTGCTGAATTTGATTTATATGTTGGAAGGTGTCCTCTGTTTTTGGTTTGGCTCCGATGATGGCGTGCAAAAAATTTTTTGAAGTAGGGGGTGGAGAGAGGTACTTTCCTCTTCCTGCTTCGTTATTCCCTTTAATCAGTTGTTTCTCAATTTCTTTGTGATTGCAAAATTTGCGAGTGCGGAGAGATGAGTGTACTTCTTCTGCTTGCTGTCCGGTCTCCCTGTGACTGTTGACATCTCATTAGCTCTCTGGTGTTCCAGTCATTTGTGAAGTGGTGCGGAGGGAGAGAGGTATTCGCTCTGCTTGTTCCTGCTGTCCTTTTAACAGCGGGTTCTCTTGATGCTGGCTGTTACAATATGTCAAAATCTTTTTCCTTTATCTTCCTTTATATGCGCATTTTGCTTGTCAGGACTTTCATCTCCTTTTGGCGCGGATGGGCCGTTTGAGATCTGTTGTGGTTGTATTTCTTCTTTTAGTGTGCGGACGATATTCTCGTTCGAGATTTTTCATGATTATTCTTGTTAGGGCACGAGGGCTGTGTAGATTGGGTTTGATTCTAGATATGCAGCGGGTCTGTTATTTTTGATATCTTTTTTCCAACAGTATACTGATTATTTCATCGTTGTGATCAATACACTAATTTTCATTTCTTTTCAAATATCACTTATCTGTATTACCATTTTTCGTGGGAGAGACATGATCGACAATCTTAGCTTTATCATATAATTGACTTTGGTCCTTTCTCGAAAGGAATGATAGGTGGTTTTGTCTTTAGCTTTTCTGCTAAGTAATGCTTTCATTAGGGTTTCTAGTTTCGCCAAAAGATGTGGTGAAATGGTGTTTTGTTTCTGGGCAGTCAAAGTTAGGAATGCCATGGAGTGTTCTTTCCTTGTGAGGAATGCATCATACCTTGGAGTTGCATTTCTTGTTAGATACAGAATTGCTGGCTTTATGCTTGCTTGGCTATTTTCCTCTTCGATATGATCTGTGCCAGTTTCTGTTCTCCTTTCTTGTATGCAGCGGAAAGGGTGGAATCTTTTTTTTCTTTTTCATTTCTTTTCTTCATCTGTTTTCTCTTTCTCTATTTTTTTTCTTCCTCCACTTTATTCATCTTTTTCCATCTAATTTTCTGTTCTTTATTTTTTCATCTCCTCTCGTCTCTCTCGCTCGGCATTCTCCGCTCCTTTTCCTTCTCCGTTTCTCTAACTGCCCGTTTCTCTCGGCATTTTACCTTAAAGCTATATATTGATATATTATATTTATAGGTTTTGTATCAAGGCTTAAAACTGAGAGGAAATGAAAGAAAGGCTGTGATTTTTGGAGAAAAAAGGGTAAAATGAGGCTGATGGAAGATATAATAAAGTTTTTTGATGAGAAAAGTCGGTGAGGGTTTTTAATGTAATCAAAGGACAGTGTGGTCTAATGACTTTTGTCTTTTACTTTAAAGAAAATAGTAAAATGAATCACTACCACTTTTAATATTTTTAAATTAACTAAAACCTCGAAAGCTATTAGAACAAATAAAAATTAACTGTGGCAATAGTTATGTTCTTAATTGAAGTTGGCTTATAGTGAGAGGTTCCTTGGCAATGTTAAAACAAATAATTTTATAAAGTTTTTAAAACTGATTGGAGTTGCTATCAATTAAAGTCCAATTACATTAAAACACATATGTGTTAACACATATAAACATATACCTAATATATAATATATATATATAGTATATATTATAAAATATATAGTTTAGTATATATATATATATATATATATATATATATATATATATATCCTTACTTTAATTCGTTTAAATAAAATCAAGAATGGCGAGAATAGAAAAACCGAAAGAAAACAATTGCTTGTTGCATTGCTTTTTCAAGGGCATTCGTTCGATTTATACGCTCGCGCGTATCATGCATCTATAACCGATTGAGCAGGTGTGAATGAGTCACGTGCCAGGTGAGTCAACTCAACTCTGTGTGCGTGTGGCACACCCCACTATACGTGTCTGTACGTACACGTATGGTTGGTATACAAGTATATATATATATATATATATATATATATATATAACCGTGATTATATATATATATATATATGAAATTACAGAATTTTAAAATCAAAGAAGATTGTATTTTATAAAAAAAATGCTAATGGAATTAGTTTCCTATCTCTATCTAATTATTTTTAATGGATAACCAAAACATATATATATATATATATATAATATATATATATATATATATATTTATATTGGTTAATCCATACTTAAAGTTATATATATATTATTATATATATATATATAATTAGTATATATATATATATTATATAATATATTATATATATATATATATATATATATATATTATATTATATATATTAATAGCGTGTATATATAATATATAGTATTATGATATCGAGAATTTTTTACCGTACGAGAACTGCTATCGCAAATGGAATTTCTTTCCTCCAAGTCTCCCGTGCGATTCTCTTTTTCGTTTCCGCGGAGAACACAGCAACTGCAGCTTCGATTGCTCTTTCGTGGATGTGGTTTGTTTGTCTCTTTGTATGATCGGGCGGAGTCAGTTTTTTGTTTGTTACTTACGCCTCGCTATACACACACACTATTTTCTGTGGATAGTAGTGTACATACTTGTGCACACACACATACATACATACATATATTGTGCATTTATATTATGTTATAATTTTTATTATAAGATATATGCACAATATATGTATGTATGTATGTGTGTGTGCACAAGTATGTACACTACTATCCACAGAAAATAGTGTGTGTGTATAGCGAGGCGTAAGTAACAAACAAAAAACTGACTCCGCCCGATCATACAAAGAGACAAACAAACCACATCCACGAAAGAGCAATCGAAGCTGCAGTTGTGTGTTCTCGCGGAAACGAGAAGAGAAAATCGCACGGAGACTGGAGGAAAGAAATTCATTTGCGATAGCAGTTCTCATTGTAAAACGGTAAAAATTATATCATATATATTATATATATACTATATATATTTATAATAATATATATATACACGTTATATATATATATATATATATATATATATATATATATATATATATATATATATATATATATATATATTTTTTTTTTATATATATAATATAAATATATAGAGAGAGAGATATATATAAGTATATATAGGTTCTTATATAGTATATGTTTGGGTTATCCATTAAAGTAATTGAGATAGAGAGTAGGAACTAATTCCAGTTAGCATTTTTTTTCTCTATAAAATCAATCTTCTTGATTTTAGCGTTTTTTTATAAAATACAATCTTCTTTGATTTTAAAATTCTGTAATTTCATATATATATATATATATAATCACGGTTATATATATATATATATATATATATATATATATATTTGTATACCAACCACACGTGTACGTACGGACACGTATAGTGGGGTGTGCCACACGCACACAGAGTTGAGTTGACTCACCTGGCACGTGACTCATTCACACCTGCTCAATCGGTTATAGATGCATGATACGCGCGAGCGTAAAAATCGAACGAATGCCCTTGAAAAAGCAATGCAACAAGCAATTGTTTTCTTTTCGTTTTTTTATTCTCGTCGATTCCTTGATTTTTATTTAACGATTAAAGTAGTGATATATCTATATATATATAATATATATATATATATATATATATATATTATAACTATATATATATATATATATTTATATATATTATATTATATATGTGATTGATGTTTATATGTGTTTAAAACATGATTGTGTTTAATGTATTTGGACTTTAATTGATAGCACTCTAATCAGTTTAAAACTTTAAGATTATTTGTTTTAACATTGCCAAGGAACCTCTCACTATAAGCCAACTTCAATTAAGAACATAACTATTGCCACAGTTAATTTTTATTTGTTCTAATAGCTTTCGAGGTTTTAGTTAATTTAAAAATATTAAAAGTGGTAGTGATTCATTTTACTATTTTCTTTAAAGTAAAAGACAAAAGTCATTAGACCACACTGTCCTTTGATTACATTAAAAACCCTCACCGACTTTTCTCATCAAAAAACTTTATTATATCTTCCATCAAACTCATTTTACCCTTTTTTCTCCAAACACAGCCTTTCTTTCATTCTCTTAGTTTTAAGCCTTGATGAATCCAATAAATTTTATATTATCTGATATACTATGCTTTTAAGGTTAAATGGCGAAGAACGGATTAGAAGAGACGTAGAGAGAGGGAATAGTGAGGAGAATGGAGAGTCGAGAAGCGAGAGGAGATGAATAAAATAAAGAAGATAAATGAGATGAAAAAGTAGAATAAGTTGAGGAGAAAATAAAAATAGAGAAAGAAAACGAGAGGAGAGAAAGAATGAAAAAGAAAACGTTCACTCTTTCGCTGATACAAACAGGAGAACAAAATGGCAAGTCGTGAAAGAGGGAGGGAATAACCAAGAGATAACGCCAGATTCTGTTATCTAAAGATGCAACTCAAGGGTAATGATGTTCCTACAGGAAGAACTCATGGCATTCTAACTTTGAATGCCAAGAACAACAGCTTTCACACATTTTTGGAGAAGAAAAGCCTAATGAAAGCTATTTTAGAGAAGCTAAGAAAACCCCTATCTATCCTTTCGAGAAGGACAAAGTCAATTATATGATAATAGCTAAGATTGTCGATCATGTCTCTCCCACGAAAAATGGTAAGTGTTTGAAGAATGAAATTATTAAGGTGTTTGATCCAACGATGAATATTCAATTTCTGTTGGAAAAGGTATCAAAAATAGCCGCTGCAATTCTAAAAGAACCCGATCTACACAGGCCCTCCGTGCCTAAAAAGATAAATGAAAATCTCGAACGGTCGTCCGCACCTAAAGAGATAAACCAAGATCTCAAACGGCCATCCGCGCCAAAAGGAGATGAAAGTCTTGACAAGCCCTCTGCGCTTAAGAGAAGTAAGGGAAGTTTTGCTTTGTACGATGCCGCTCAAGAGAAACCGCTGTTAAGGAGACAGGAGCAAGCAGAGGAAGTACCTCTCTCCTCCGCCCTTCACCATGCTGGAGCCGACGAGCTGAAGAGTCAACAGTTAGGGAGACCGGAGCAAGCAGAGGAAGTACCTCTCTCCTCCGCTCTTCGCAATTTTGAATCCAAAGAATTGATGAAACAACTGTTAAGGGGATCGGAGCAGGAAGAGGAAGTACCTCTCTCCCCCCCTCTTCAAAATTTTGAGTCATCGGGAGCCAAACCAAAACAGAGACACCCTTCCACTATAAAAGACAATTCAAGTCAATCAGAGAATTTGCAGGCAGCCAATGATCACCTTGAAGAAGAAGAGAAAATCGATCGGAAAGGAAAGCAATATTTTTTCAATACTGTTTTAGCTTTCAAGAAAGAACAAGAGGGTTTAAACTCCATAACAGTTCTGAACACCTCCTCAATTTTCAGTTTTATCACACGACAAACGCTAAACGATCTCGGAAGGAAAGAGAAAACCATAGCGTTATGTAAGTTAACAAAAGTACGAATCAGGGGCCTGAGTGGTGAGAATCCACAGCCTTACCGAGAAATAGAACTGTACTTGCAGTTAGCAAACCAATATAAAAGGATCCGGTTCCTCATACATGAGCTAGAAGCCCCATGGAACCTATTGCTTGGTACCAACGTTTTAGAAAGCATGGATATCAGTGTCAATTTATACCAAAAGATGATAATTTGTGGGGGCAAACATGTCACCAAAATTCATTTAACTCCTTTTAAAGAAATAGAGAGGGACACCAAGAGAAGCCCCTATCATCAAAGGAAGAGATATGCCTCCTCCATCCCTTATACCCTGCACGAAATTGTATTCAAAGAAGGAAGAATTAGGGAGGGAGATGTCATTAAAGAGGAATAATTTAATGAGTAACACACCATATGAGAGAAAGAAAAGTAAATAAATATATATATATATATATATATATATATACTATATATATATATATATATATATATATATATTAATATAATATATAATAGTATATATATATTATATATATATATATATATATATAATATATATATTATATATACTATATATATGTGTGTGTACACGTGTGTTGTGTATATTATATAAGTGTTTAAAAATGGCATTTACAAACGATAAGAATAGTCTGCTTCCTCCCTCATGAATGAGTGTGCAATTCCCATTAAAAAATTTCCCAGTCTCATATGAGACATGTTTAAGTAATAATTTTGAATAAATTTCTGTTTTCATGTGTATAAAACGCGGTTCCATTCCTTTAGTAAATATTTTTGTTTGTCATAAAAGAGTAAGTTTAGTTTTATATCTGTGCGATTGACCAAGAACCTTTCTACTACTTTTTATGCTACATCTTAAGATGGAATTCAAACTTAAAAAGTACTTAAAATTGATCGAATTAAGCTGTTTCGTCAATCAATTTGTTCTTTTATGTATATTCGAAGATAAATGGTCGAAGAAAAGAGTGACTACACTCTATAGCACAGATATTGGTAATTTGTGATAAACAAATCACTTCTCGCATCATGTTCAAGCCATTAATGAATTAAAAAGAACAGAATATGACTGGTCATTCTTTATCATACTTTGCAGACCTAAGATATATAAAATATATATATAGTAGTACTATATATGTATATATATAAGATTATATATAATATATATATATATATAATTATATATATATATATATATATATATAATATTAATATATATATATATAATATATATATATATTATATATAGTATACATCGTGATGCATGTGTGTGTGAACACATACGAATATCTGTCTGTATACGATTAACCTATACATATTAGAACAGAGATAGAATTTATTTCTAAGCTATTTAATGAGGACTAAACTTTGGTTTGTTTCTTCCATTGATGTGTAAAATTTTTCTACACTGTTAGAAACAGCATAGAAGATTAATACTGATTTTATAAAATCGGTTTGCTAGAATATTCTTGTAAAAATAGAAAGGGCCGGTAACATTTTTAACACTTAACATACTCTAAGGTAGGTCCGAAAAGTAGCGGAACAGACGTCTCGAGCAATTCACCCGAAAACCATCAAAGCATTTATAGCAAGCATTTCCGCCAGTTGCGAGGCATCCAATCTACGGGTAATCGTAAATCCCTAGATGCATGCTGGTAGGTAGCAGGAAACTGATCTCAAAGTTGTTACAAGCCTAGCTGGCAACAAACCCAAGGGAAGGGGGGACAGTGTAACCGAAGTGCCTAGCAAAGCAATATAAGAGCCGTATGCCCTATAACTCCTTTTTCTGAAATTTCTATGTAGATAGGTATCTAATAGATAAAATAAAGTGTATAATATATGCCTAATGCCTTATCTTTTTGTTTAAGAGAGAATAGACCGTAGCAAAGTATTTTCAAGAATCCTCTGATTTGAAAGGCAGAGCAACCTTCTACGATGACTGGACAGGATACCATCTACAAGGTTCGAAACGAGACAAATCAGTTGAGTTTGTGGAAAGAAGGAGAGAGAGTGACCACAGAATCACTTATTTCCAGAGCAGAGGAAAAGCCAAGTTTGTCCTAAGAGTTCTAAGTAAAGATTTGATTTTTCATAGATAATGTAACATTTTATCTCTTGAAATTTTCACCATTTTGCATACGATTTTTATCATTTTATACGTTCAAGAGCAGTCAACTTAACATATCTTTTAATTCATGATGAAGTTTTAGTGGATAAAATGATCCTAGCATTAACCAAATCGCATTTTTGTTTTGTCTGAGTTGAAACACTATCTTCTTTTCGTAAGTTAAGACCAAAAGATTATATAATGCAGTAAGAAGACAAAATCATAGGATGGTAAGCGTAGTCTTCCATAAAGAGACTTAGGTTAGCTCATCTCACATAGACAGGTGTTACCTAACGACGAAGATTAAGTACTTTTAGGAGAAGTCACTCGCGGGCCGAAAGTTTCCCCGGTCTCCCCTGAAAGACTTTCAATCATACAAGCCTCTGGATGTTCAGGACGCGTGTACCCATTAATATGATTTTAAAGACAAAGTAGTCATAAATTCTTCTTCTCAAATTTTAGGTTTAAAAAAGATAGATAAAGCACTCATTTTCTTTCAAATTGAGACCGTAAATATAGGGAATTTACTTCAATTTTGAGTTTTGAAAAGATCAAACAAAGACAAATTTTTGAATGTAGGTTGCATGCTAGTTTTAACTATTAGAATATCTCGTTGATACAAAACATCTTTTAGAGGTAGGAAAAGGAGTAAGAAGTGATAAATTACTTCCCCTAAACGAGAAAGAAATTTGAATAATGGCATAAATAGTACTAGTTTTTGACACAAAGTTTTCCTGAAAACCCTTCAGAAGGGGGTAGTAGCATTTATATAAGTCTCATCCCGCCAGTCCGACCAAAAACTGTAAGTCTTAAGAAGCATGTAGTACAGGCCGCGATACCCCGCCTGATCTTTTTAGAACGTAAGTGCCGATGCCAGACTTAATGCCCATTTCCCCATATATGCATTTGAAAGAATATTTTACTATTTTACTATTCGCTATTTATCCATATTTCGTTTAGAGCGTAGCCAAAGAAGTAGGGGGAAGATATTCCAAACAAAATATATATATATGTATATATATATATATATATATATATAATTATATATATATTATATAATATATATAATATATATATATATATTATAACTATATATATATAATATATATATATATAGTATATGTGTGAATGCATTGAGTAGTAATGAGCAATACCTCATTTGCGATGCATTGATGAACAGGCACTTTAAATTGCCTAAACATTCTTTTGATGTTCTAAAATCTCTCTTCAAGAATCTTTTATTCTTTTTGTGCCGAAGCACCATTTTGTACAGCAATTTTTATTTCATACTTTTAACACCAAACTCGGACGAGTATAGGTAATAAGTAATTGATGTTTAGATTGGATTAAGATTGATTAACATTAGGTTTGCTTTAATCTAATTTTTTGTTGTTTATTATGCTGTAGAAACAAATTACTTACACGATGTTTACCTCACCAAAGGTTCTTCCCAGTCTACGATTACAAGAGGTTTCGACCAAGGTTTAGATAGTCTGTTAGAGATGCCAGAGACAGTTATACTGGTGACTGAGGGGACAAGCACCGACAGCTGTAAAAGACATCCAAATTCACACCTGAATCACCCTGACACACCCCTTCGAGTACTTAAAATAAAAAGGTTTTGGCAAGGACGGTGGAGCTCAGTTGTTGATCAGAAGGTGATAGCCAGACAAACGTATGAACAAGGTCAAGCACAAAGGTAGTCAGGTCAGGATGAAATTGTTGGTCGGTAGATAGTTTGACTGTAGTTTTGTTTCATTTAAAGTTACATTAGCCTGGATTAACAATCGTATGCACATATAGCAAATAATTGATTGATTTTTAGGGATTTTCTGTGAATGTTTTCCTTTAAAAGTATACACTTTATTGGTTTTTTTTTGTTAAATTTTTGCTCTAATACATAGAATACACTGTGACTACAAAACAGTGGGAGCACTTTTATAGCAACATACCAGATAAGACATTGTATAATGAGAGGAAGTAGGTAACAGTATCCCATTTAGGCTAAGATTATAGTGGATTAAGAAAACATTTTTCTTTTTACAAATATGTTCTATAAATTGACTGATTTTAAACGAAACATCTGCCACACTTCTCCCTAAATAACCCTATGCGCTGAGGATTAAGATACGGCAAAGTACCCTTAGTTATAGAGAAAGGAAAGGAGAGATGGTAACGTTGTTTTGATTTCTAAGATGTTGATCTTGGAAGATGAGAAAGTACCAAAAATCTTTTTCCGAAACACTCTTCTACCAGGAACGAAGCTACTGACAGGGTACTCCTTTGGTAAGAGTCAGAGTAAAATGAAGAAGGATATCCGACTTTCTCATCAATTTAAGAAAGAACACTGCTGTATTTTTGCTTTGTTTTATTATTTTGTTTGCTATATATATTAGTTTAGACCAATATTCTGATCTTGAGTTTCCGCTAGTCATTAGCAACAAACCAAAAACTTTGACAACATGTTTCTAAGAACCTTTTTGAACAAAGATCCGCATTGGGACGGGCACAATTGCTTCCCAATCCAATCTCTGCAAGGACACATAAAATTACAGAGATTTTCTTTCACTATGATACTTTGCATGCGCAACAGTGTGTTGGTTCGATTGACAGAGGCTACATTTAGCCACAGAATGAAATATAGAAACTCAGTCAAAATTTGGGATGGATATAAGGATATAAGTCTATTGTTTAGTATATAGTTTTTTCATATATTGCTTACTTGTATATTTTAGGCATAATTTTAGCGATGTATTTCACAATTGTGAAGGAAATGCAATGAAGTTTCTTTTCTGTTGGAAGAGCAATACCAAAGGTGCGATTGGTATATCAGTCTCGAAGACCGACGTAGAGAGTAATTTTCCCAAGGGTTGGGGGAAAAATCTCCGGAAAATTGTTAAAAGAGGCTTATAATTGCCACCGACACAGGAAAAGTACATCCTAACGACATAGATTTAAGACAGATTTTAGTTATTTTAGTCTAAAATTTGCTTACAGTTTGTTTATTCTATAAATCTAGGTATTCTAGTTGTCTTTATAGATTTCTTTTGTATAAACTATGATCGATTGATAAGTTAAGTACAATAGCTTGGATTAGAACTTCAAAGTTAGAAGACTAACTTTAATTTTAAGTGGATATACTTTAGTTCTAAGACAATATCTTGTCACCTAGTATTATGTTTAAATGGTGTTGTAAGACATCACAACGTTCTTCTGATAAACCTTAAATGCCTGAATGACATATAGCCGAGATGAAAAGACCGTAAAGGAACTATAGTGAAGATCCTGTGTCTTACCCTCGCTTCAAGGTATGACAATGACGTAGAGACAGGAGACTAAGAGAACTACAGTGAAGATCTCGCTCTCCTTAGTCTGTCAAATTTGTTTAGATGAGAGAACTTGTGGATGCAAATATCACATCTTAGCGTTTTTTGCATGAATTTAAACATAGATGAATAGTCTTAAAAGTAATGTAGCTTAGTATTTTTAAGATTTTTTCCGAAAATATTCTTACTTTTAA
>JABUQX010052969.1:37500-40368 GCA_015478945.1 Trachelipus rathkii
TTCTGTTTAAGACTGCGAGATTTTTTTTTTTCCTCTTCTCAGTTACTCCAGCTATACAAGGTGCTCATCCGCCTTGTATTGGAGTACTGTTCTTCAATATCCATGGGGGGGGCTCTGGGTTTCACCCGGCTTTTGGACAGGGGCGAGTCAAAAGCCAAAAGGCCTTATAAACTGTTCTGTTCTTTCCAGTTCACTTGACCGCCTCTATCTTTCTATCTTTGCGGAGCGATGTTTGGGCTTTATCTCTTTTCTATAGGTACCGCATCGGCAGGTGTTCGAGGGAACTTACACTCGCGTACCACCACCTCGTAAGCACAAGGGGTGCTGTGTCTGCGCACGTGTTTTTTGTCGTTTGATGTAGTAACTCCAGCCCTAGTTCGTTGCGGTACTCTTCTTTCCTCCACATCTGTTCTGTGGAATTCTCTTCCAGCTTCTGTGTTTCCTGCTGAATTAATCTCCCTCACTTTAAAGCTGCGTCTGTGCTTCATCTGCGTAATTTACGCTAGTGAATGAAATTTTAGCGTGCAACACCCCCTCCTAATTAGCGGCTCTGCCCGTGAGTGGTTGTGACAACTGTAAAAAAAAAAAAAAAAAAAAAGGTAAAGGAAAAGGAAAAAGCATAAAAATTTTATTTAAAATCAGTCTCAAGTCTTCATAATATCGTTTTCCGTTTTTTCGTTGATGCGATATTTGTACGGTTTTCCGCTTGTTGCTCGTTATGTGAATGTTTTGGACTTTTCAGCACTCGCTCTACGTCTTCCGCGAATATCGCTCGCTTCGGATCTTTTTTCAATTTCTTTATTTCGTACGCCTTTTCGCAACAGTTCAATTTTTTAACGATCGCGACCAATTTGTAGTTTGGATCTCTCTTGTTTCCAAGGAAGTTTTCACAAAGTCTTTGAATGCTCTACAAGCTTGTTTTTCTATTTCTCCCATCTTTGTTTCAAATACGTCATCTTTCATAAGTTTTCTAATGTCTGGACCGACAAATACTCCTTCCTTTAGCTTGCCTTCTGACAAATTAGGAAACTTAGTGCAAAGATATTTAAAACACTTTCCATCTTTTGTTAGTGCCTTAACATGCTGTTTCATCAAACCTAATTTTATGTGAAGTGGGGAAAGTAAGTAAAACGTTTTTTGGATCTATTAAACACTCTCTTTATACTTTTTTTTTACCCCAGGTTGTGGGAATTTTCTGAGTGGCTATTGTTTTAAATATAATGCTGATTCCTATCACGGCTATCCCATTCACATAGGAAACACGGATGCTTTGTGTATCCACTTTGTTGTCCTAGTAACATGGAGAATACCTTTAAATCGCCACAAACTGTCAAACTATGATCTTTATATTCAAGTGTAATTAGGATCATCTCCAAATTTTCATAACACTCTTTCAAATGAACAGAATGTTCCACAGGTAAGGAAGCATACCTACTTCCGTTATAGAGAAGTACAGCTTTGAGACTTCTTTTCGATGAGTCGATAAAGAGTCGCCAGTCGTTTGTATTGTAGTCAGTATTGAAACATTTCACGAGTCCAGGAACATTGGAGCAGTGCACCACTGTAGATCGTCTCTTTGTGAGAAAAACTGTTCAAATTCTTCCTCTCTATCTCTAAATCATTTAAACGACGTCCCATTGGCTAACAGATGTTTTTCCTTCAACCTTGAGCATAAATGTTGTGCTAAATCTTTAGAGAAGCTCAAGTCTCCACCAAATCAATTCAATTCGGGACTGTGTGAAAAGCTACGGTCTTCACAACCGAGATTATAAAAATCATCTTGATCATTATTATTATCACATATTTTTTTTTATTCTCTATTTCCTGATCATCACAAACATCAATTAGTATGCGGGAGCAAGAAGGAAAGGGCATTCTTACCTCATGTGGCACAAGACATATTGCGGATCTACCTGTGGATACATACTGTAATGTCGCTTTTTGATTTTTTTACGTTAAAGCAGCGCCACAGTTACAGGGAAAGAAAAGTTTAACAAGGCTCCCTCCATATCCGATGGGCACTCCAAGCGAAAAATTGTTTCTACCTTGTGAACCACTGACGCAGTTCTTCAACACACACGGAACATACAATGTGAGGCGCCCATGTCTTGTCCTGGTTTTCCGATCTAATTACCAAATATGCATTTATACTTTGAACAATTCTTTTTTTTTTTTTTTTTTTTTTTTGTATTTTTACTGTATAACTACCGCAGATGTAACAGAATGAGTAAGGATTGTTGATACAGCCACGTGAAGCTATCATACACTAAAAGAAAAAAGCATCACATATTCACCACAAATAGAAATATACACAAATACACTTTAAACATATATATATATATATATATATATATATATATATAATATATAAGATATATATAATATAATATATATTATAATATAATATATATATATATATATATATATTAAATATATATAATATATATAATATAGTATATTATATTAATATATAATATATATATATATATATATATATATATATTATATATATATATATATATATATTATATATTCTATACATAAAAAGCAATCTACCATAAAAAGAAAATCTCTTCGCAAAGGCAAATAGCAAAACACTTGAGTAGCCAGCTTTGTTCTTATCACATAGTTTCACAATGAGTTAGGCAAAGTAGAATGTTAGATCGAAACTACTACACAAAGATACAAAATAACGGATTAACAAACGATTTATTATTGCCACGACCACACTGTTCACATTCAATATCTCTTGACAATAAATACAAACCAAAACATCGCGTAAACAAATATATACATGACGAGAAGAGACCTGCGAAGAACAGGAACGAACATGTTTTTGCCTTAGCTTGTTGTGAACTTCTCTCTCTC
>JABUQX010052970.1:0-10000 GCA_015478945.1 Trachelipus rathkii
ATTATTTCAAAGTTTCTTAAAAACTTCTATAATAAATATCATTATCTTTGGACAAAGAATTTATTATTAACTGTTTATACTTTTTGTTTATAAATTTATAACTAACAAGTTTAAATAACTTTTTATAAAATTTATGAAAAATTTTATAAAAATATATTACGTACCTTAAAGCATTAAATCAAGAGGAATAGTTAAATCAGCCCCTAGCAACCCCTCTATCACACAACGGCATATGCCACGTTGTTCTTTGACTACTGCTTTACATCACTTTAGCGATGAATAAGTATAAAATAACAAAATAAGTTCTTCTCTGCTACCCTAACATGTATTTTAATAAAATCATTCTAAGTTTTTATTAAAAAATAACAATTATTCACTTACAATTTATATTATCGCTCATGTTAACTAAAATATTTCAAAGTTTTTTAAAATAATTTTGGATTTCTTTATTATTATCTATGTTACATTGACAATCCAACACGAGGAACACACAACCCGCACTCGTTCAGATACGAAACTGGAACCTTCTCTCTGGTAAAAATGGTGAAAATAACTATTTAAGCCCTTTAAATTTAGGATAATCCGTTCGACCCCGCGATTAGGCTAATACCAGGTCAAATATATTTTCAAACGACCTTTTTCTGTAAAATGTGGTGCAATAAATACGTTAGGCCTAAATTTAGGCCCAAAATTAGGATAAACCTTTTTGTATCACAGGCGGATTTAAGCCTAAATACCAGGTCAAAAGTAATTCCAGTATAGATACAAAAATCGAGAATCAATGTTATTATTTATAAATATAATTATAAACTGAACCATGCTGGATCGGTAAGATCCTTGATCAGGTAAGAAGGAAATGTTTACCTTCCTTGTGAGTGGACGGAGTAAATCTTATCTCTATATGACCTCGTATGTGATTGGTGAAGGGAATTTTTTATCGCTTTTGGTTTTCAAGGTATGAAAAACATGTTTTCATATCCTGAGCCCTACCTCGCTGATTAGCGATTGGAAAATTATATTTGAGCAAGTCGGACTGTTTTAGATCCCAAACCATTTTTTAAATCATACTCGTGGCTGTTAAGCGGCTGCAACAATTCTCTGATTTGTAATAAAAGTGTTCTTTTTTCACTAATGTATATCATGTTTTACCTTAACAGGTATACCTCAATACAAGACATTGTCCAATGGAAAATTCAAGATCCCCAGGTATAGCGGTTTCATTCTTATATAAAAGAAAGCCCGATGGATTGAATTTTTCCAGTGTTCTACCCAATCAACCATGGTTATAATACCAAGCCGTATTTTCGTGAGGGCCAAAATGGAATTACTTTGTTATGGAATCACACTGAAGAGTGGCTTACAGGAATACTTTTAAACCAAGCTCAGCTTTAAACTGGACCAAAACAGTTATTAGCCTGTGCGAAGGAAAAGAAAGGAAACCAGCGATAATGCAAAGCTACTTCTATCATTTTATTAAACAATCAAAACAATCAGTTGAAAGTAGATTATGGGTGAAGAATAATGAAACAACCGTATTTGATGAACCTACATCATTTGGATTCTACATTCAGGCTAGCGGCCAGATTTGAAATATATGCTAGAGACGTAGGCGAATCGTTTAATGCAGATGAAGAAGACATATGTGTTATCTAAATTACGTAACCGTAATCATACATGTTATAACCAAGGAATTTTACTACGCATGTAAGAAAACCCTGATCGATGATCCTACGCACATCATCGATCGCTTCCTAAGTTCTATAGACGAACAAAAATTCATTTATCTACTTAGAAACAATGGCAGGGAAAGTATTTCATGCAGGGTGACCCAGAATGTAATTATACTTAGATATCTGAGCGGAACTTTTACGGTATGGTGTTAACTGAAGGTATAACTGAGACACGAAACTTTATGCGGAATTTATTGTATTTATTTCATTAAGTGTTTTTTAAACGATATCTGTGTAAATGATTTTGTAAATATTTTCGATGCTAAAAATTTATATGTCAATGATTATTTAGTTTCCGAATACATGATGAAAGCTTTAAAATAAAAACGTATTTTACTATCCTTTTTCCTTATATTATATATATATATATATATATATATATATATATATATATATATATATTATATATATATATATATATATATATATATATAATATAATATATATATATAAAATAATTATTAAATTAAATTATTTAAATATTATAAATTATTATAAATTTACTGTATTTAAGTAATAATTATTAAATTTCTAATTAAATAGTAAAGTTTTTATTATCCTTATTTATACTTTCGTTAAATAAATATTTACATGTATGTAAGAGTTTAAATAAACGAAACTTGGGCTCAGGATATGACAAAACATGTTTTTACATACCTTAAACCAAAAAGCGTTAAAATAATTCTCGACCAATGACATAGAGGTCCTATAGAGATAAGGATTACTCCGTCCACCCACAAGAAAGGTAAAATCACAAGTAAGGAGAACATTTCCTTCTTACCTGATCAAAGGATCTTACCGATCCAGCATGTTTCAGTTTGAATATATGTTATATAAATCATAACACTCTTACATTCGATTCTTGATATATAGACTGAATTACCTTTTGCCTGTATATAGGCTTAAAATTCCGCCTGTGATTACAAAAAAGGTTTATCCTAAATTTAGGCCTAAATTTAGGGCCCTAACTAGTGTATTGGCCTATATCCACCTATCCTTAAACAGAAATAAAGGTTCAGTTTGAAAATATATTTTGTGGACCTGGATTTAGTGCCTAAAAATCCGCCTCGCGGGTACAAACGGAATATTCCTAAATGATAGAGCTAAGTAGTTATTTCAACCCAATTTACAGAGATAGGAATAAAGAAGAAGAGGTCAGTTTCGTAAGAGATTCTCGGTACACGAGGTGCGCGGAATTGAGTTATGTGTTTTTTCTGCGTGTTGGATTGTCAATGTACATAGATAATAATAAAGAAATCCAAATTTATTTAAAAAACTTGAAATATTTTAGTTTTGAACATCGACCTCAGAAATAAATAATTAAATGTAAGTGAAAGGTCATAATTGAATTATTTTGGTACAATACACAAACAAAGAATAATAGGATGTTTAATAAAAAAGGCATGTATAGTAGTAAAATAGTTTAGCAGAGAAGAACATTATATTTGTTATTTTATAAAATCTTATTACATCGCTAAAGATGGTGTAAAGCAGTAAGTCAGAAAGACATCACAAAAAAAACGACGTGACCCATAGCTAGAGGTGTTTTGTTGCTCAGAGGTAGGCCCAAAAGTTAACTAAGCTTGGCGCCTCGACATAACTGGACTTATAGACGTCTGATTTTCTGACTTATTGCTTTAAGGTAAACGTAAAATAGTATGTTTTTGAATAAAATTTTCAGTAACAAATTATATATACTAAAAGTTATTTTTAAAGACTCTGGTTAGTTATTAAAAACAAATAAAATATAAACGAAGAAAACGTTATAACAGTTAATAAAATTCTTGTCAAAGAATAATCGAGTTGAGTTTATTATAGAAGGTTTTAAGAAACTTTGAATAAGTTTAGTTATATTTTGAATGAGTAGATATAAAATGTACGTCTCAAAAAAGTTTAATTAAGACTAAAAGAAATCGATTTATCAGATAAAGTTATATCGTTACATAATATGATAAAGTAGAATGTGCCGCCGAAAGCGTTCTCAGGAATGGTGGGTGTTGTAAGTTAGTGTGGTTGGTGTGTGTTTCTGCGTTGGTGTTTAAGTGAGTCGTGCGGTGATATTAGTGTGTGGATCGGGGTGTTGTAAGTTAAAATCTGTGGTGGTTGTGACTGTGTTTTCTACAGTAAATCTGTAGTGTTGCTAAGTAAATCATGTGTGTGTAAGTGAAATCTGTATTGTGTATAAGTAAATCTGTGTGTCGAGTGTAAGATACCAAATCTGTGTGGAGGTGTAAGAGTAAATCTAGACGTGTGGGGTTTGTTTCGTGTTTGGTAATGACCAATAAAATCTGAGCTCTCCTACTACTTATGGTCAGTTGTTGTGATTGTTGTCTGTTGTTTGTTGAACTTGGTATAAGTAAATCTGTGATTGTACTCTAACCAGTTAACCTGCTTGGGGAGGTAAAGTAAATCGAAGAGCTATATATATATATATAATATATATATATATATATATGTATATATATCAGTATACTATAGTATAGAGTGTAAGTTAAAAATCTGTTTAAGTAAATAATCATATATGTGTATATGTTAGATGTATTAGTATATTATCATAAGTGTAGTAAATTGTATAAAGTGCTATGGTTAAAATGTAAGAGTAGCAATAGTGGAATGTGTGTAGAAGTTAGTTCAATAGTGAATATGTGTATTATGTAAGATAAGTGGATAGTATGGATGTGTTTAGTGTTATTATGTATGTTTGTGTTTGATGTTCTAAAATAATTATAATAATAATAACAATATAAGGCTAATGAATAAAGTAATAATACAAATAAACCATTGAAAAAAAATTCAGTAAGAATAAATAATAATAATAAAGAGTATAAAATATGAATAAAAATGTAATAAAAAGAATCAAATTAAATAAAAATAAAAAGTATTAAAACAAAATAAAATAATAATAAAAGTAAAATACATAAAAAATTAAATAAAAAGAATAAAAAAAGAATAAAAATAAAAAGTATTAAAACCAAAATAAAATAATAATTAAAGCGCCAGAATAAATAAATAAAAAGAATAAAATAGAATAAAAATAAAAAGTATTAAAATAAAATAAAAATAATAAAAAAGTAAAATATGAAGAATTAAAAAGATAAAATAAAAAAGTATTAAAACTAAAAATATAAAAGAAACATAATGTTAATAAATATATATGAGTTAGAGCAGTAAAGCAGAAAGTTAAAGGCAGTAAAGCAGATAGTTAAACAGTAAAAGCAGAGAGTTAAAGCAGTAAAGCAGATAGTGAAAGCAGTAAAGCAGATAGTTTAAAGCAATAAAGCAGAGAGTTAAAGCAGTAAAAGCAGTAAAGCTAAACCAGTAAAACAGTAAAACAAAAGGGCATATCTAAATCCCCTAGCGTTTAGCGTAATAACACCGTCTATTGACTTTTACTGAATTTACTGCTCATTTAAGGTATGTAATTGTTAATAAATATATGAGGTTTAAGTGCAGTAATAAAGCAGAAGGTTAAAACAGTAAAGCAGAAAGTAAAAACAGTAAAGCAGAAAGTAAAAGCAGCAATAAAGCAGAAAGTTAAAGCAGTAAGCCAAGAAAGTTAAAGCAGTAAAGCAGAAAGTGTAAAGCAGTAAAGCAGAAGTTAAAGCAGTAAAACAGATGTCTAAAGCTAGTAAAACAGTAAAAACAAAAGCAACTAATCCCCCCCTAGTGTTAGGTACACTTCTATTGATTTACATGATTTTACTGCTTATAAGGTATGTAATTTTAATGTTTTTTAGTATAAATTTCGTACAATTGTAGTAAAATAAAATGATTTTATATCAGACACTTTGGCTTTTTCTTCTTACATACAAATTTTTAAAAATTTATATATAATTAAAAAGTATTAAGTAAAAGTATAAGTAAAAATAATGTTAATAAATATATAGTGTTAAATAATAGTCTGTAATGGAGTTACAGTTTTATGTTAGCGAAAATGTTTTTAATAAAAAATGTTAAGTATGAAGTAAAAATGAATATGGCACTCATAGTATATTGTTGAAAAGAAATTCTTTGGAATGTTTAAGTATAGAAAAAAAACATGGAATGACTCATATATATAATTTTTTACATCCCGCAGGAAATTGCGCTCTGCAGAGCGCCACTGACACGTGACTATTACAGTATAATATAGCGGGTACGCGGAAAATATTGCGCCTGCGTAGCGCTCGCGTGCGGGGCGGGTACGCTGTAAATATTGACGCCTGGCGGGCGCTCGCGGGCGGCGCGTGAAACGCGGCGATGAGTCGCACCTGCGTGTGTGCGGGCTTCGTGGAATCTTCACGCGCTGAGGGCGCATTTTGCGGGCGCCCTGTGCGTTAGCTATATGAACTAGGGAAGGCTAATTAAATATTAACTCTGTTCTTTAATTGATGAGTGAGGAGAGAATGAGCCATCAAAGATGCTGATTTCATTCAAGATGAATCATTCAATAATAGATGGTATCAAAGATGGATCGTCATCAAAGAATGAGTCATCATAAGTATGATTGAACCTTCAAAAGTTGTGAGCATCAATCTGAGGCATTTATGCAGGGGGAGGTGTGCATTCAAAGTTGGCTGACTGCAATCATAAAAGATTGAGGCATCAAAGATGAGCATCATTGCTGAGGGATTAATGCTGAGGCATCAAAATATCGAGTGTGTGAGTGTAAGTGTTAGTGTATCTGTGTGTGGGTGTTGTGTGTGTGGGTGTGAGTGTATATGGTTTAATGTAAGTGTTCTAATTGTTTAAGATAGTAAGTGCCTTATGCACGTGTTAAAGTGCTATAGTTGTCATAGTGATGATATTAGTGTCATAGGTGAATGTAGTGTATAAGTTGTTCCACTAAGTGATATATATATATAATATATATATATTATATATATAATATATATATATAATATATATATATATATAGGCTATAGATGCTAGAAAACATTACTAACTCATAGTAAGAAGCAATCTAGCAACTTGTAATATACACCATTTCGATTCCTTCATACCTGTATTAACATGGGGGGGTAGACACCCATATTAGCGCTATTCGGAGATCAGGGGAGGCTAGAAAAGGCTTGAAAAAAGTGGCACTCAGTTGGCCCTATGTGGCACTCACTTGCCACTATGTGGCACTCCACTTGGCACTCATTGGCACTCATTGGCACTCAACTTGGACACTCAACCTAGGCACTACCTGGCACTCATCTAATACTCTTAGAACACTAATAGAACATCTCCTAGGTACTTCTTACGGTGATTTGGAACCATTAAAGCCATCAAAAAAGCTACTCAAAATTGACCCATGGTATATGACAGGGACAAGGCAATATCATGGTCAAACAAGGGTAAGACATCAAAAAAGGGCTAGGTCCCTAAAGGAAGGACAACAAAAAAATTACCGTTGGGCAAATTTGACCCATGGTATATGGCAAGGTAAAGCCGAAATATCATGGTCAAACAAGGTTAAAGACATCAAAAATAGGGCTAAGCCCTAAACTAAAGACACATCAAAAAATTACCGTGGGCAAAAATGTGAACCCATGGAGATACCAAAGGTAAGCCAAAAAAATTACGCGTTGGGTCAAAATTGCACCCATGGAAGACCAAAGGGTTAAGCCAAAAATTACCGTGGGGGGGTTCAAAATTGATCCATGGAAAGACCAAAGGGGTAACAAAAAAAATTATACGTGCCCAAAAATGACCACGGAAGCATCAAAGGGTATTCCAAAAATTACCGTGGGCAAATTGACCCATGGCGAAAAATAGGCGGACAATAACGTACAAACGGGTTTGCTGACGCGCACCGTTTGGCGCCACCCTTCTTCGAAGCGGTTGCCAAAAAAAAATTAGGGTTGCCGAAAAAATTAGGGTTGCCAAAAAAATTAGCGGTTCTCAAAAAATTTGGGTCTCAAAAAATCCGGGTTTTCAAAAAATCCCGGGTTCTCAAAAAATCCAGGGTTTGCAAAAATTAGGGTTCTCAAAAAATTAGGGTTCTCAAAAAATTAGGGTTCTCAAAAAATTAGGGTTCTCAAAAAATTAGGGTTCTCAAAAAATTAGGGTTCTCAAAATTGTACCGTAGAATAGAAAAGGGTTCGCCGAAAAATGTGGGTTCTCAAAAAGGTCAAGGCCCAAAAAAAAGTTAAGGTAAAAATTTCGGCTCAAAAAAGGTCAAGGCCCAAAAGGTAAATCCCAAAAAAGGTCAAGGGCAGGTAAAAAATTGGGGCTCAAAAAAGGTAACGGTCAAAAAAGGTCAGGTGGGTTTTTCAGGGGTGGGTTTTTCGTCGGTCAGGGGTGGGTTTTTCGGTGTCCAATATAGCTCTCCTACTACTATGCTTTATGATTTCATATATATTCCGGATTACTGCTGTATCAAATCCACATTGGAAGAGCTGACCACTATATATATATATATTATATATATATTTTATTTTATTTATAAATATATAAAAATATATATATATATATATATATATATATATATATATATATATATTATAATATATATATATATATATATATTATATATATACTTAATATATATATATATATTATATATATATATAGAAGCTAATAATATATATATATATTATATATAATATATTTATACTATACAGTGAGTAGCCATCGGCACATATCCAGTCAAGGGGGCGGGGTCGGGACGCCCCTGACTCACGCGTCTTTAACGTGAGCGTTTTTCTGGAGCTCCAGAGACCGCGGGCTTATCTTTAGGTGTTACATTTCATTTGTACGCTCCCTTTTACCCTGTAGGGTGGCTTACACACCCGGGGACCTATATTTCTATTATTTTCCATGTACGTGCGTGAGCGATGTATTGCGATAAGGATATTGTTGATACACGATACATGTTTGATTTTATCCGCCTAAACCCCCTTTGGTTCGTTACTTAGCACGAGTTACGTAACCCCGAGTGCGCGGCCGTAGCCGCGCATATGTTTACTAAACCCGCTAACCAGTGCACTCACGAAGCTGAGCCTTCTTACACGAGCAGAGCTTACTTACATGAGCTACTTACTTTCACGAGCTACTTACTTTCACGTTGACGTCATCGCTGTTAAGGTACACTTGGAAGTGATTAAGTACACTTGGAAGTGGATTAAGTACCCGTACTTAATGTTTCCGGGGTTCCCGCGCATTCCCGGTGTCCCCTTGCGGGGGACCGCGCCCGTCGGTTGGGAGCACCATCCACCCGCGTCGACTGCCCGGCTGCCTAGCTCGCTCTCGCTCGAATACTCCGTGACGTGTGACGTCGCACACTCTGTGTGACGTCACACGCTGTGTGACGTCGCACATTTTAAAAATTATCATATCTCGAACACCCGAGATACGAACTCTCTATCGCTGAGTTAAGACTTCGCATCTTAAGCCACTGTGCTAACGGCTCAGTGAAATGATATGAATTTTAGATCGAGCAGTTGTTTCATTGATGGAAATTTCGTCTAATAATAATAATAATATGCTTTGGAAGATATATAGAGAGGCGTTCGCCGTCAATAATGAATAATAAATAATTAATTAATAATAATAATAATAATAATTAATAAAAATTAATAATAATAATCAATAATAATAATAATAATAATAATATTAATAATAATAATAATAATAATGAAAAATAAAAATAATAATAATAATAATAATAATAAAAATAATAATAATAATAATAATAATAATAATAATAATAATAATAATAATAATAATAATAATAATAATAATAATAATAATAATAATAATAATAATAATAATAATAATTATATATATATATATAAATATATATAATAATAATGATCATACTATATATATATATATAATATAAAAAAATATATAAAATATATATATATATATAAGGGGAAGGAGAAAAAAAGATGAAAAAGAAGAAACACAAGAAGGAGGAAAAGAAGAAAAAGAAGAAAAAGATTATGGAAAAAGCTGAAGCGTTATAGTGCTTTGCGTTTGGGCCGCTGTTATCTCCACACTCGTGGTTAAGAACAGTTATCTTAGCAGCATAAGCAGTTATTTATTACATCACACACACACACATATATATATATATATATATATATATATATATATATATATATATATATATATATATATATATATATATATATATATATAACCTCACTCTCTCTTTTTCTATATATATATATATATATATATATATATATATATATATAAAGAAGAACACGCATTTAGTAGCTTTCCTGATAAGAAAAAAGGAGAAGCGTGAGCTTCTTATCTTCTTTAAGAATCGGGCGCATTCGCGTCTCGCTATT
>JABUQX010052970.1:15000-17500 GCA_015478945.1 Trachelipus rathkii
GTGTGCACGTATGTATTATTATTTATTATTATTATTACGCGAACCCCTCTCATATATCTTCAACATTATTATTATTATTAGACGAAATTTCCATCAATGAAACAACTGCTCGATCTAAAATTCATATCATTTCACTGAGCCGTTAGCACAGTGGCTTAAGATGCGAAGTCTTAACTCAGCGATAGAGAGTTCGTATCTCGGTGGCGAGAGGCACCGTTTCGTGTTCGAAATATGATAATTTTTAAAATGTGCGACGTCACACAGTGTGTGACGTCACACAGTGTGCGACGTCACACACAGTGTGTGACGTCGAGAGCCGAGCCAGGCAGGCGGGCGGTCGACGCGGGTGGATGGTGCTCCCAACCGACGGGCGCGGTCCCCCGCAAGGGGACACCGGGAATGCGCGGGAACCCCGGAAAGGTACTTAATCCACTTCCAAGTGTACTTAATACACTTCCAAGTGTACTTAACAGCGATGACGTCACCGTGAAAGTAAGTAGCTCGTGTAAGTAAGTAGCTCATGAAAGTAAGTAGCTCATGTAAGTAAGTAGCTCGTGTGCACGGTTAGGGTTAGTAAACCATGTGCGCGGCTACGCCGCGCACATGGGTTAGTAACTCGTGTAAGTAACGAACAAAGGGGGGTAGGGGAAAAACAAACATGTATGTGTATCACAATATCCTTACGCACATACATGCTCACGCACGTACATGGAAATATCAATAGAAATGGGTCCCCGGGGTAGCCACCACAGGGTAAGCAGCGTACATGAAATGTACGCAAAGATAGCCCGCAGCCCGGGAGCCCCCAGAAAAACGCTCACGAAGGGCCTTTAGTACAGGGGCGCAGGCCCACTTTATGACTTAGGATAGCATGTCATGGCTACTGCTTATGTAATAGCCAATAACTATTAATATATATATATAACTAATAATAAATAATAATATATATATATATATATAATAATATATATATAATAATAATAATAATAATAATATATATATATATATATATATATAATAATAATAATAATAATAATATGTAATAATAATAATAATATATATATATATTTATGTAATATCTATATATATATGTATAATAATAATATGTAATATAATAATAATAATAATAATATAATATATGTAATAATATAATAATATATATATATATGTGTGTGTAGTGTGTGTGTGTGTGTGTGTGTGTGTGTGTGTGTGTGTGTGTGTAATACTTAACAGAAATAAAAAAAATATAAAAGAAAAAATCTAATGATCCCCTCCTAATGAAAATATCAAAATATCAAAAACGACGTCTTTTAAAGAATTATAACAAAGGAAAAAAAATTACCAAAAATTAATGTAAAGGAGGAAGACTTCAAACGATTATTAAACTTTAAAATTTGCAGCGTTGCATCACCAATTTGAAATGAGTTTCCCAATTAGTATTAAATTTATAATTATGAACTTTGGCGTTAAAAAGAAATCTAAATTAAGTAAATTTGATTTAAGAAACAGTTTTTTCCCCTCTTTCAAATTAAAAGTTTCAGTTTTGTTAAAATGTCAATAATATCAAAATCATTACCAGTTATTTTAGTTAAAGAAATAAATAATATATGAAGAGTTTTTAGTATAATTTAAAGATATCATAATATAAAAAAATGTATTGAAATAATATAAAAGTGATCATTTGGTAGAAATTACTTGGAAAAGTTTCAGATATAATAAATGTTTTAATAAAATTCCTAGTTGGGCATCGTGACTGAAAGAGTGACTTTGTTACCCGTTAAAGTTTAATGAAAGTTGCAGTTATTCGTTTCTACTTTACTTTAATATATATATATATATAATAACTAATAATATATATGTATAATATATATATATATATGTATAACTTTATAACAATAATAATAATAATAATATATATATATATATATATATATATATATATATATATATATATATATATATATATATATATATATTTCTTTCTATATATATATATATGTATATATATATATATATATATATATATATATATATATATATATATATATATATATAATATATAACTATATATATATATATATATATATATATATATATATATATATATATATATATATATATAATAATAATAATAATATAATATATCTATAATATAATAATAATAATAATAATATTGTAATATATATATATATATATATATATGTAATAACCCTTTATATATATAATATAATAATATAATATATATATATCATGTAATCTATACATATATATATATATATATATATATATATAATAATAACATGTATATATATATATAATATATATATATATTAATATATATGTTTTCTATGTCTATAATCTATGTATCACTATATCTCTATATCTATGTCTATGTGTAACTAATATAACAATAACCATATAATATAATATAATAATATATACATATATATATATATAATATATAATAATATATAATATATATATAATATAATATAATAAT
>JABUQX010052970.1:22500-30890 GCA_015478945.1 Trachelipus rathkii
TTTCGCTCTTAGGAACTAATACGGGGAGACTTGCGTGGTGGGCTTCTACGACAATATCCAACCAATATTGACCCGGGTACTGGCCGGTCACTGCTCTCCAATGTCTCCCTCTCTTTGGGGTTTTCTCCTCTTTCTCAATTGCTTAAATTATGTCTAACTTCTCTTTCAAATCTCTAAATATAGGCTGTTGTTGATGGTTGATGGCGCGACTTCTTCTTCCTTTTCTGTCAATAGTGGGTGTTCCTCAGGGTTCTGTCTTATCTGCGATACTTTATGTACCTACTTTTCATCAATTGATCTTCCACTCTGCACATCCAACCTCTATCTTCACTCATATACGATGCTCGACCTTTTATTCTTCAACTCATTTCAGTTCTTGCTTCCTCTTTTACTTCTAGAATTGCCTCTCGTTTATAACTCTATTCTTATTCTCGCTGATACTCTGTGAATTCAGTATGATTTCGGAATGGGTCGTCTCAATTGTGAAATTAATTCTTAAAAAACCAACTTCTGCAAATCTCTTTCTTTAAAACACATTCTAACTCTTCCTATTTTTCGACGTTCTCTCATCGTCCTCACTGTTGGGATTGACATCCTTAGCTTAACATAACAAAATGTCTAAGGAACCTCATTGTAACAACGGTTGCTAGCGCGGCCTCAAAAACTGGGAGTTTGTTTAGACTGCGCAGAGCTTATTTCCTCTTCCTCAGTTTTGCGCCCCAGCTATAATAGAGTCCTCATCCGAACCTTGTAAATGGAGTAAGCTGCTCTCCAATCTGGGGGGATGGCTTCTGTTTTCACACCCAGGCTTCTTGGATAGGGTTCGATGGTCAAAGGCCAAAAGGCTTATTTCAACTGTTTCCCTCTATTTTTTATCTCTATTCTATAGCGACTACAGCGGCAAGTGGCTCGACCCGGGAACATTATCATCTTGGCGCTACCACACCTTTACGACGCCTCGCTATTAGCACAAGGAGTGCTAGTATCTGTGTGATATTTGGTGTAGGATATTGGTAACTCCAGCGCTAGTTTGCTGTGGTGCTTCTTCTTTCCCCGCCACCTCTGTTTCTGTGGAATTTCTTCCATCTTCTGCATATCTGCTGTATTTATTCCTCACTTTAAATCTGCGTAATTTGCGCTTAGGGAGTGAACTTTGAGCGTACTTACACCCCTCCTTGAATGCGGCTTCTGACTGTGAATGGTGGGTGACACATGTAAAAAAATTCTTAGGTGCAGATATGTGGGCAAATGAACTAACTCCCTACTCACCCATCCAAAACATCATTTGATTATCCCAGAAAATCCTCTCCTCAATATTCACCTCAGATGGACCATATGTCGCAACAACACACATACATTTACCTATTCAAACTTAAATTTAACTTTTAGAATTCTAGGTACTCACACAACAAAATCTACCATAGCTCTCTAACCCAAGTTCACTCCTCAGAATTGCAAATCTTTCTTTCCCCCTCTCATTTCTTTAAAAACCAAACAAACCATTTACACACACACTCATTTTCACACCGTTTTCTTCATTTTGTTTCAGTCACAGCTAGCATATCAAATTTGCTTCTAAAATGCTCCATCACCTCTCTCCCTTCTCCTCAACATTTTTTCCTCTGATATTCATGTATCCATACGATTCATACATTTTCGCCGAAGGTAGAAGGGCGCTTACTGCGATCACGACCTTCTCCAAGGTATGCATTAGCATTCTGGCAAAAGAAAGTGGTAGTGGGCAGCCAACCAACTAACCACCATACTTGTTGCCTTGCCACGACAACGGCAGGACATACGAATGTGGCAATTATTTTCTCCCCCACACATAAGGGATATCAAGGGATAGGAGTGTCTGTAAGATGTTGTCTAGAAGAGTGGTTGTGGATATAAGTATGTTGTATATGAATATATGTGGATAAAAGATAGTGTCTCAAAGATGTTGTCTGGAAGATGAAGTGTGGGAATATAACGCAGAACAGAAAGGCCGAACCATTAGGCACTGGAATGTCATACATTGGAATGGGTATATATACTATATAATATATATATATATATATTATTATATATATATATATATATATAATATATTATATATTATATATATATATATATTATATACTCTATATATATATATATATATATATATATGTAGTGGAGACAAAGTGACGAGGGCATATAAGTATGGTCACTTGACCTCCAGATGAAAAAGTAATTAGTATTATCAAAATTAATAAAAATAATATATAACAGTGAGAAAAGTAAAAAGAAATTGTGATATATCTACCTGGAGGAGATATTGAAAAGAGCCATTTCAGCTTTCTTGCTATCGGCTGGGTAAGGAGAGAGGGACCATCAACTTGCTCCCAATGCTCCTGGTTTGTGTCCAAGTAAAGAATAGATCACTTTTTAAATTAGGTAGAGGGGAGAAAATGAAAAAGAAGTAAAAGATAGAATTTTATTAATCATATATACTATCAAAAGTAGTAGAGGTAATGTTAATACATTCACCAGTTATCCGGGAAACTAGGGGGATAACCTTTAAAAAAATGGTTACGGGGGTGGGAACGCCCAACAACTGTAATAAGTTGTTTAAACAATGGTCGTAAGACTGACTTAATATTAACCTGATTTTTGGGAAGTTTATCCAGAATAATTAATGGGTCTGGGCAGTGGATGCAGACTTGATTCATGGGTCCTGGGGAATTATCCGACTAGAGATTTTAACTAATGTTGATTAATCTTGTGAGGTGAAAGACTCAAGATAAGACTTAAGACAAGCCCAAAACAATAAGATGAATCTTTCGAGAGGTCTATAACGAAGACATTTCAAAATAAAAGATGGAAAATAAGAATATCTGAGATCGGTGTTTGGTTATCGCCTCAAAATAAGATGACAAAAATAAGAATTCCTGAGATGGGGGTTTGTTATCGCCTCAAATAGATGACAAACAATGCAAGATTGATTCCTAAACTAGGGATGTAAATGAACGCCAACAAATAAGACCCTGTAAACTGATTCAGGAATTAGCTTTAGAAGTTAGAAATTAAGATATTGAGTCAGCTTAGTTAATTTAAACAATGTATATTAATTTGAAACGAATTAAAATAGTAAGATACTTGCCTATTAAATTAAGAGAGGACCTTACTACGATAAGGAACGTTTGTCATATTGAGGGGGGTCTTAATTGAATATGTGGTCGAGAAGGGACGTTCTTGATGAAATCAACCTTGGAAGGGACTGTAATCAAAAGTCAAAAGGGGAAAATGATGAATATCATTACTAACTTTGGGTAAATAAATGTGACTTTAGAGGTTTAAACATGATTACATACCTGGGAGAATATCGATCCTATTATGTAAGATTTGTTCCCTAAATTCATGGGTACGTCAACATCAATGATTTGATGGAAATATCATCATCCATACTTTGGTAAGTATACTTTTATTAAGCTTTAACAAGCTTTTTTGAACTGGGTTGTTAAGGTTATAATTATATATTACAAATACATGGGAATGTCTACTGTAAGAGAGAAATACTGTTTTAGTCATCCATATAAAACCCCATAGTAAAAAATATACAAACAAAAAATAGTTTAATCATACATGTTTAACCTTAATAAGTAGAGTACTCACTTATTCTAATATATAGAATAAGTTTTCCATCTTGAAACCACTTTACAACTAACTTATACCACATGTATGAGTGAATTTAACCTGGACTCCACAATTACCACTAACACACTTCCGCACTAAGCTAAAAACCCACCTTCACTCTTCGAAGGCCATAATAAATGAAGAGCATAGACTTAGTTCTTCCGAGGGATAGTTTAGAGGATGATTTGGTATTATTGGGGTCAGGTGCTAAGTACGTTAAACCTTTACATAATTAGAATGAATATTAGTATTAGGTTCTACTATTAGTAAGTTATACCTTACAAACCATACATTTAATTGGAATAAGATAGGATAGGTACAGTAAGAACGTAAGAGTAGAAAAGTAATGACCTTTCTTAGGAGATGGATCGGAATGCAAAAAAATATTTAGTAATTTGACAGTGATAATAATAGATTTATTAATATTTTTTGTCGAAGAAAATTATCAGTAAATAAATAATTTTTTAATTAGAATATAAAATAACATTATCAATTTGTTATTACACTTAAGATTCTGTCCTTTATCTGATTTGGATATTACCAAATTATTTTTAATATTTGGCGATCCCCATTTTGGGAATATTTTTATTTGCTAAGAGCAATTAGATATACAATTTAATAGTACAAAACTGAAAAGTGTACCTTATATTATTTAGTACATTACCACCCGGTGTCTTCGTTGTTTTGAGAACTTCGGATGGAAAACGTCGGATGACTGCTGCATTGGATCCAAGAGCATCATCCTGAAATAGAAACTCACTCCTGCTAATCCTTGCAACATCGTCAATGAAACATGAGATGAGTCAAGGTTTTGGAGGAAAATAATGTATAGCTTTCTAATCGCAATATTTTGGAGGAAAATATATGTATGGCTATCTAAGTCGCAATATAATGCTCGAATAGACATACTATATATTTTTCTCTCTCTATATATATATATATATATATATATATACCGTAACTGGGCCAATGGGCCTAGAACTAGTAATGGTTACTCATATGAGAGCATTACCCTAGTTTTTCAGGGATGTTGGAATTTAATATAGAAAGAGGACAAAGCAATTTTTTACGTTTTCGGGTTTAAGGGATTAATTGAAGGAAGTTTTTGACCATGGTTGGTGTGAGAATGAAACTGGTTTCCTTGCTTATGCAATCGAATTTGTTGCCGAGTCGTTTGATCAATCTACGCATTGTTAGATCGGGAAGTAAATGATTTTCTTTTAGGGCTGTCGCTGTAGCGGATTTGAGCTAAACAATTTGATCAAAGGAAGGCGTGAGGCTTCTCCAGGGATAGATATTTGGGGATACAAAAAGAAGAAAGAAAATTACACCTTAATTTATTACACTCAAATTATAGACACAAATTTAATAACTACCTATATACAAAAAAATTTTCACCAGTATCCTGATTGATACGCACCTAACTATTACGTTACTACAAGAATTTAACACACCCGTCTATTCCAATAGAAAATAAACTACTCACTACTAGTTACACCCAGTATTTACAATATACATATATTACAAACGCACACCTACACCTAAACATCTAACAACATATATAGTATTAGGACATGAATATATTAAATAAAAATAATGATGAAAAAAAATTAAATACTACGAATATTGTCAAATTGTGAAATAAACTAGTTCACGATTATGTGCTTTAATTGTTTGTAAGGTTTACATGTTTTACACTTAAGGCACCTATATTGTATTTTGGTACCACTTTTATTTATAGTTTTTTCACACGAAACACGTATTATAGTACCACGGTTATGGTACCGTACACTCTTCTATTTTCCAATTTGTTTTTCTAATTAAACGGTACCCTTAAAATGGTGACCTATAAGTTTAAGTTTTATTAGCAATTTCAATTTTAGTTTGTACAAATTTGCACTTTTCCTGCAATCAAAGTAATTTTATTTTCGTTCGCAAGTTACGTTCAATTTTTCAATCTTATTGTCCTTGACATATAAAAATTGATTTTTCAAAATTTTCTATTTGTTTTCGAATAATTTACTTTATGTTTGGTTTAAAAAAAAATTTTTAACTTTTTTCACATTTTTTTCAAAACTAGTTTATTTTTACTTTGATTTTCTCTTTTATTTTCCTTTTGTCCTTTTCTTGTTTCTTTCTTTCATTTATTCTTGTCTTGTTTTAATGTTTTAATATAATTACATTTAGGTGTACCACACCATTTTCGTTATAGAATTTCGTTTTAGGTGTACCACACTGCTGAATTAATAGGTACCTAAGTACCACACTCGTTGATGATCGCGGCACAAAAGAATACAAAAACAGACGCAGACCAGGGAAAGAAAAAAATTGTTTGAGGCAGATGCAGTATTTTGATTAATTTCTAAATAAATAAATAAGAAATAATAACTTGCCGCAAACAAGAATAAAATAACTAAATACGAATCCTGCATATAATGATAAAAAAATGATAAATGAACTATATAAGCTAATTAAAATATAATAAATTAACCAATAAATATCACTAAGTAAAGTAAATTCTATCATCAATTTTTAACGTCAAACAAAGCTTTAATTAATCAATTTTTTAGAATTCAAAACTTTAATGTAAAAAATTCAAATTCGAACTTCATTATTTAAATTAAAAAAATTTTATAAGAAAAAAATTTCAAAACAAAAATATACTTAATAAGCTACCCTGGCCAATGGTGTGAACAGTCTTTTTTCTTTTACTTTCTATCAGCAGTCGGAACTTAACCCACCAAAGTAAGTCCCCACTAACTTGCACGACAAGTATACGACCCCAATACTAGACTCAGTACTGCAAATTTTAAATAAAAAAATCCCACTACTACTTTAATACAATTCACTATATAAGAATACATAAGAATATTAATAATAATAAACATAATAAGAATAATAAAAGCATTAATTTGTAAATTCCATTAATCATTAAAATAACAATATACAGAATAAGGACCTTACCATAGAAAAATTCCAAATTCGAAAGAAAACGATTAAAGTTCCCTGGAACTACAACAGACTAAGTCATTAACAATCCGCAGTCAAATACAGGATCCCATACATCAAAACTTTGAAAACCTGGCTTCAATTCATAAATCTCAAAATAATATTAGTAGTATCCTACACGAAAAATGTCTCCATACGATGAAAAAAAAATTCGTATGCAAAGATCATACTACAAATCATTCCAATGTTTCATTCAAGTGAAAGAGTGATGGATGCCGGAACTGAAGACCAAGGAAAGAGAAACTGAAGAACACTACTCGTTGGGTCCAGAGATCACACATACACTCACAGCAACACAAATTATAGTCTCCCCTTCATAACCTCTTTACATGACAAAATTAAAAAATACCTCGCAAAGAATATAAGATTCATACGTATGTTAAATGAATATACCCCACCAAAGAATATAAGATATATATATATAGTACATATGAAATATGATACAAAACCACTAAGGGCAGCTCACTAATCGCCTCCACCTAAGTTTTGTATCATATTCTAATCCGCCATGTCATATCCATTATAACGCGTTGTCATCAACCAATCATACTCTTTTACGCACCTTAATCTAGTAAAAACGGTTTTCTCAATTTATTCCTTCAAACCGTTAACTGGGTTTCATTCCGCACCTTTCCGCCTTTATCAGTCTTCTACTTCATTCACACTTCCTTCCTAGGTAATAGCTCAGACATTTCTGCAATCTCTTTCTGAATCTCCTCATTCTGGCATTCGCCTTTATAACTTTCACTACTTCATCCAATTCCACACAAAATATACTCAAATCATCCACTTCATAATGCACCTCCTATTGTGATATATTTCAATCTGCTTGACACGCACTCTCATTTCATCCACCGGAACTTGCAAACTGTGGTAGTACTTTTTCTCAAACTCGTGCCGTATAGTTCCATTGTCACCAAAAACCGAAAAATACTCATGCATTCTCATTATCATCCGTTAGAACAACACCTTAACTATTACATTACCCGACAATGCCACTTTACGCTCTTTCTTTCGGTCTATCGTCTTTCATTTATTGAAGCATAGAACTATTTCCTTTTAAGTCTTCGAGATGATAATTCATCCTCTATATTACATGATTGCTCATTCAGGTCATCCTCATCACAAAAACTTATATACAGGATGGATCTTTAAATAACCAGGGAGGTTCTCTCCACGGTCTCAACTGTACCTGATGGGCCCGAAACTCCTTCATACCACCATGTTCTCACCCTCCAACAACTAACTAACCCCATTAGACATAACCCTTTTTACAAAATACGGCCTTCAAGCTTTTTCTCTTCATTTACTCACTACCGTTCCCGACTTTTCATCACTTCCTTCAAACATTATCCCCTAACGTTAAATCAACTGGCAAACTTTAAACTCCCTTTCTCATCTCAAACGTACCTATCACTTCAGGGTAACCAAGCTGGGCTTTCACAATTCTCAAAATTTCAACACATACACTACAGGGGGGGGGTCAGGAGACATACCAGTTGCTCTATGCACTAGTCATATTATAAGCCCACAACACGTCTTCTACAATAATCCAATATTCTCTCTTTCATCATATTGGTACATTTCACTCAGATTGTTGAATCGTCCTCTATCTGCTAACCATTCGAACTGGATATAGGCGGTTTCACATGTTCAATGCCAATATCAACATTTGCTCAACGCCTGCCTACAAACTCGGTCCATTATATCAACATTCGCCTTCG
>JABUQX010052971.1:5000-15000 GCA_015478945.1 Trachelipus rathkii
TATTATATAATATATATTATATATATATATATATAATATAATATATATATATTATATATAGTTACTATATATACTATATATATATATATATATTATATATGTATTATTAATATATATAAATATATATATACATATCCAATATTTTGAAAATTTTCAACATGAATTTTAGTTGATTTATATTCTTCTGGTATGAAACTTTTTATTTAATCAATTTGGATATGAGAGAGATTCAAAAAACTTTTCAAAAGAAGTAAGTAAAGTAAAAAAAAACCGCTTTAAAAGCAAAATCTCTCCTAAAGCAACACATGGTTGCAAAATTGCTGACCATTCGAATGTTCGATAAAATTTAAATATAAACTTTATTCATGTTCGAAGGGAATTTCTTTCAGGCAGCTGAGGAATATATATATATATATATACTATATATATATAATATATGTATATTATATATATAGTATATATGATATATATATATATATATTATATATAAATATATAATATAATATATATTATTATATATATATATATAATATATTATATATATATATAAATTATTTTATTGAAAAAAATATTCTCTTTATATATATATATATATATATATATATATTAATATATATATATATATATATATATATATTATATATATATATATTATATATATATATATATATTTATTATATATATATATATAATATATATTATATATATTATATGCGTGTGTGCGTGTGTACGTGGGGTGTGCGTGTGTATGTGAATTTTTATGTATTATTCTCCATTCTAAACAACCGTGAGTAATAAGAATACTGTAGCTTCCTTCTCGCATCTTATTGGAATTTTGAACATAATTCCAACATCACCAATTAAGACTTCATTAGTTTCCACTGGTTCTTTCGAGCACATTCTCACATCCGCTGCTGTACCATTTCTTTACTCCCGTTAGAATGATTCAACGAACTCAGTGATTTAAGATATTGTTATAGGCACATTGGGCTTTCAAAACTGGTCCAGATTTGTGTTCGGGTTTTCTTCGATTTCCTCCGGAGAAATGGTTTTTGTACGCGAGAATACAATCTAAAACTCAGAAGACAATAAACAGTCCTGATTTTCCTCTGGTATGGATGTACAGAGCTTAACATCTCATCTCTTTCCTGTTTAAAATATAAACTCATAAACCCATAATTTATCCCTTCTTTATTACGTGCAGAATCGTCCAAAGAAAAGTTGTTTTGGTAGAATTTCCCATTTTTTCAACTATTTTGCTCCTTATATATTAAATCCAAAATCGTGGAAAAATCTATTCTCAGCCATTTAAAAATTCATTCTCTTCCCTAGAAAATGCTATAACCATTCCAGATTCTCGCCTCCCAATTTTTGGTACTTTGCCAAAGCTGTTAATTTAATCTTATTTTTCCCAGTTTGGCCTCAAGTTGCTACTTTCTATAAACTACTTAACCTTCCGTATTAAACCTTTGCCTTCTTAATTTCTTTTAGATAAATTCTAGTGATCATTCTTCTTCTTCATCCACCTTCCTCCAACTTTATTTTGTATAATATCAAAATTTCTTCTAAATGGGTGATTTATGCTTTCTCATATCCTAATTCTGAGAAGACTTGTTGCTCCGACGGAATCCCTTCTGTGGTTCTCAAATTTATTTTTCCAGAAGTACTTTGAAAGAATCTTTGCCAGACTTCCATGAAATCTTCAAAAGCTTAGGACCAGCCACAGCAGAGAAAGTTGGCTGTCATACAAATCGTAATAAAGGTTCTCAAAAATTCTCCGTTTCCTCTAAGAAATTGACTAAAATAAAGAATCAGTCCTCAGACACTTCTTTATATAATGTTGACCTCACCAGAATATCAGACAGGCAAAAAGTTATTGAATATTCTCTCGAAACGAATTGAATAAATATCCAGCAGAAATTGTTTTTCAAAACTATTAAATTAAACAACAACAACCCCCCTCCCCCCAAGGCGCCATTCTACCTCATCTACTCTTCCTTGTTCTCACCGTAGATAAGCCCACCCAAAATTTATCAAACACAAAAAGCAACATAAGCTGACTATATAATAATCATCACACAGGACACATCTATTAAAACAATGATCACACTCTATATGTGACAAGCCCATGTTTCCAATTTATAGCTAGGCTTCGAAATGAATACTAACCTTACTTTAAACATCATGCAGCTAGATCCTTATTTGTAGCACAACATAAATCAGATATTAACAAAGCACTTAAAATTTGCTTTCTTAAAATTATAACAATCGAACTAACTAAAAACCCGTGAAATGAAATCTTTCTCTAAGGAAGGAAAGATAATTCGAATGTTCCAAGTATTGATTTTTAAGAGAACATCCACTTTTAGATAGCAGGGGAAAAGGTAAAAAGAATTACCTGGATCATTTTGCCATATCTAAATTAATTTTCTGCAATTTTGATAATAATAGTAGAAATAAAGAATTTGAAGAATAACCATAAAACGATTATATTTTGTTTCGCATATGATCTAAAATTTCACCACAGGCAATAAACTTTAAGTAGTTATTATTAAAGTAAATTTTATTTTATATTTTCATTTCAAAAAAAGAATTTCAAATTTTTTCAAGCATAGAAATATTTTTTCTACTTAGTAAAATGAGCAATATTTTGGGAACACAATTAGAGGATATTGCACGAAATTAAATTTTAGCAAACAATTTGCATAGTAAGCTGCTAAAAAAGAAGAAAAATTTAAAAATTGGAACTCATATAGACTTTTGCAACTTCTAGTTGAGTTTTGCCAAAAATACGCAACTATATATATATATATATATATATATATATATATATACTATATAGTATACATATATATATATATATATATATATATATATATATATATATATATATATATATATATATATATATATATATATATATATATATATATATATATATATATATATATATATATATTGCCCCATTGGTGGGCAAAGGTCAAAGTTATACCTAATTCCACCAGAGTTGAGAGTATTCCTAAGACAGATCCAGTATTAAAGGCCGACATTCCCGGATAAACGGCTTTTGAAAGTGTGTAAGTCAAAGTTAGTTGACAAATTAGATGATGGGAATGTGTTCCAGACTTTACCAGTGGAATACATGGAAGATTGAGCTTAGCGGTTAAGTTTGGATGGGGGGGTCATAGAGTTGGACAGAGAAGAAATGAGACTGCTAGATTCCACCTTTTCAAGAAGAGCTGCATATGAGTGGAGTCACTTTGGATATGTGAGTCGTACTCCGTACAGGAGCGAAAGACACCCCCTGTAAAGAACAAGCAATTGTGACGGTTAAGAACACCCCCAACCTCTTAGAAGTTTGTTTGGATAGTGAAGTAACACGTGATCCTTGCAATTAAGGTCATGAGAAAAAGAAACATAAAGAATATTAAGGACAGACGATGGTTTGAGTTATATGTTTTAGAAGAAAATGTTATAGTTGTGTGGAAGATTATATCGGGTAGTAAGATAGAGTAACTGAGTTTTTGAGATATTGAAAACAACTTTGTTCTCAATGCCCCCCTATTGTTGTTGGGACGAACGTTTATCAAAATGAAAGGAGGTCATTAATGAAAAGTAGAGAGAGAGAGAGAGAGAGAGAGAGAGAGAGAGAGAGAGAGAGAGAGAGAGAGAGAGAGAGAGAGAGAGAGAGAGAGAGAGAGAGAGAGAGAGAGAACCTGAGGAATACCACTATTTATAGATTTAAAGGATGAACAGTGGCCGTCTACAACAGCTGCTATAGAACGACCGGAAAGGAAATCATAGAGAAGGATATATACCTAAAGAGAAAAGTTTAGAAATCCAAGCACCGTGCCATACTTAATCGAAAAGCTTTCGACATGTCGAGTGCCACATCGGAAGATTCACCAAAATGCCAAAGTGGAAGAGGACCAAAAATCATAAACAAGAGAAAGATCATCACTAGAAGAACACTTCTTAACGATAGAAATAATGGCGATCAAGAGATAATCTTCCTGTTAAAGATAGATAGATTCGAAAGCTTCAGAGAGAAGAGAAGAGAAGCTAAAGTGATTGGACCATAGTTGAAAGGTTGAGAGGATTCCCATTTTTTTTTTTTGGCATAGGTTGTTAAATGAGCGAACGTTTCAAGCCAGAAGGGAAGGTCCAAAGTGGAAAAATAGAGACGGAATCGTTTGCCAAGGCATTAGAGAGCAAGTTTGGAGGCACATGGTATGAGAAACTCAGGAGGAGAATCATCATCACAGTTCACCGTGTATATATATATATATATATATATATATATATATATATTATATATATATATATATATATATATATATATATATATATATGTATATATATATATATATATATAAATATATATATATATATATATATTATATATATATATATATATATATATATATATATATATATATATATATATATATATATATATATTATATATTTTTTTTATTTTCTATATGTTTATCGCTACATATAAATATACATTTATATATATATATATATATATATATATATATATATATATATATATATATATATTATATATATATATATATATACATATATTACATATTATTATTATTATTATTATTAAACATATTATTATTATTATTACATATTATATTATTATTATATTATATATTATTATTACATATATATTATTATTATTATTACATATATTATTATTATTATTATTATATACATATATATTAATTTTTATATTATAAACATATATATATTTTTATATATTATTATTATTATTATTATTATTATATATATATTATTATTATATATTATTATTATTATTATTATTATTATTATTATATTATATATATATAGATATATATATTATAAATATATATATTATATTATTATTATTATATTATTATTATTATATTATTACATATTATTATTATATATCATATTAGATATAACCCTATTATTCTTACTATTATTATTATTATTATTATTATTATTATTATATTACAGCTATTATTATCATATTATATATTAAATAGACATATTATACATATTATTATTATTATTGTTGAGAAAAGTTATAACTTATTACTATATCATTTAGTATTTAAATATAAAGACTTATATATTAAATATATAGTTACATATAGTATTTTAGTTGCTTTATTCTTATTGTTCCTTTATATAAACATATTTTATTATATATCTAGATATGTGTTCTATTATGTTTTTCTTTATATATGTTCTTATTATACATATAATTTTATTATAGATTCTATATATTCATATATATATATTATTACATTATTATAAATATATATATATATATTTATTATATATATATATATATTCATTTTCCTTTATAAATCTTCTTTTTATTTATTTAAATTTCGTATGATAAATTCAGAGCCACGTAAGCACGAACATAAAAAATGTTTTTTTTTAATCTTTTTCACATTCTTTTATGAAATATGCATTGTTAAATTTGAGCTTTCAAAAACAAAAGTGTTGCAATATAATAATAATAATAATAATAATAATAATAATAATAATAATAATAATAATAATAATAATAATAATAATAATAATAATAATAATAATAATAATAATAATAATAATAATAATAATAATAATAATAATAATAATAATAATAATAGTAGTAATAATAATAATAATAATAATAATAATAATAATAATAATAATAATAATAATAATAATAATAATAATAATAATAATAATAATAATAATAATAATAATAATAATAATAATAAAAATAAAAATAAAAATAAAAATAATAATAATAATAATAATAATAATAATAATAATAATAATAATAATAATAATAATAATAATAATAATAATAATAATAATAATAATAATAATAATAATAATAATAATAATAATAATAATAATTACTAGCAGTAATGGTAGTAATAATAGTACCAGTAGTTGTAAATAATGTTACTTATATATTGGAATTTTAATTTTACTACTAATTTTCGTATTAATTAGTGTCATTAAAGTAAAATTATTGAAATATTAAAAATTAAATGTTTAATTTCGTAGATGTCATTAAAAAAAAAAAAATAAATAAAAAAAAAATCTTCATTAACATCAAATTTTTAATCAAAAATTAATCTTTCATTTTTCTCAATTCACAGAGATGCAGCACATATATATATATATATATATATATATATATATATATATATATATATATATATATATATATATATATATATATATATATATATATATATATATATATATATATATATATATATATATATATATATTTATATATATATATATATATATATATATATATATATATATATATATAAAGAAGTTATATATATATATATATATATATATATATATATATATATATATATATATATTATATATATATATATATATATATATATATATATATGTGTGTGTGTGTGTATGAATACACACGCAGAGACCAATGACATAATAAATGAAGAAAAGCAAAAAAGTTTCATGCGAAATGCATATGGTACTAAAGATTTATTACTAATTATCAAAATGATAATGGAAAAGTGTAGACATAAAAAAATCATCCCGGTATGTCTTGGGTTGATTATAATAAATGAAAGTCATGCTAACATGGGAACACAATCATATGCCTTCTGATAATTATCAGAAGGCTTTATGATAGTGTTCCCTATAGTTGGATAAAGGAAGTATTAAAATTATATTCAATAAATAACACAATTGTAAATTTTTCAAACTGAAGAATGAAACAGTGAAAAATCAATTTGAAATTAAATCATGAAAAAGGGTGTATAGAAATAAAATATATTAGAATAAAGAGAGGCATTTTCAAAGGGGATTTTCTGTCGCCATTATTATTTGTACTAGCCATTAACTAACATTGAAAATGGCTACAGGGTTAATTCAAAAAGTGAATTTATTCTACGTGGATGACCTAAAGTTGTATTCAGCTAATAGGAAGGAAATTATCAGAAAACAGAGATCGTAAAAAATTCTCGGATAATATAAATATGGAATTTGTGTTGAATAAGTGTGCCTTCCTTACACTTAATTAAGGAAGGAAGAAAAGTTGAGAGTGAGAACATCTCGATGGACCAAACTACCATCATCCAGCTACAACAAGGAAGTATATATGGCATAGAAGAAAAATCTAGGCATAGAAGAGCCCGAAAAAATGGAACATAAAAAAAATGAAAGAGAGATTGAAGAAAGAATTCTTAAAAAGAACAAAATTTATATTAAAGGTAGAGCTAAGAGCAAGCAACAAAGTTGAAGCCATAAAACCTTTGCGACACTGGTCGTCTTATATAGCTGTGGGATCATAGATTTGTATCTGGAAGATTTGAACCAACTCGATATTTCGCTGAATACGCATAATATTGATGTATGAGGAACTAATACTGTCACGAATGTATATAAAACGGAAGGAAGGGGAATTGGAATGGTGGCGATGGATCAAGTGTACAAGAAAGAAATTATAGGAACAGGTGAATATTTGGTAAGTAGAACGAACAAATTCGTACAGTGGGTGTTTATGCATGAAAGAAGCATATCAGACTCAATCAACCTCCATCATTAAAAAAAGAGAGAGAAACTGCACATGGATACACAATGTAACAGCAGATCAGGTCCAAGGATGGGAGAAAAAAAACAACAAAAATAAGAACGAAATATTTAAAAGACATATATAGGGAGAAGAGAAATCAGAAACACATAAACCAATGGAAGAATAAAGAAATGGCAAAGAAACATAAAGAATTATTGGAGAAAGTATATATTAACGGCGATAAATCGGTAGAAATATTTAGAAAGGCTTGCTGAAACAGAAGAGGAAAGAATGATAATAGTAGGGCAAGTTCGTACACTTAAAACTAGATGTCACGGGAATACATTGAAAGAGAAAATATCAGTAACAGATGTAGAGTATGTGAGTAGAACACAGAATCTTTCTCTCACATTTTAGCGGTGTGTCAAATTTCTCTAAATCGTCACCTGTATACAGAAAGTCATAACACCATTTGCAAGTTAATACAATTCAAATTATCTTAGAAATATAACACCAAATTAGATGTGACATGTTATTGGAAACATGATCATCCCCTGAAATAAAGGAAAAATGAAGGTGCTGTTATTGAACAATTGTGATGTCCTAAGAGACCTGACATTGTAGTGAAGGAAAAAAGTGGGCAGTAATGTTTTATATAATAGAGGTGGGAGTTGCATTGGACCTCAACTTGGAAGCTTATGAACGAGAAAAAGAATTAAAATACCAAAGATTAAAAGAGGAAATAAGAAGAATGTGGGAAATCGATGATAGTGTTCATAGTATTAGGATCATTAGGGTAGTAGAGAAAATTGTTTAAGAACGTTTAAAAAAGCTTCTAATTTCGGTTACCACCTTAGAATTAAGCATAATGGTAGTAAGAAAAAGTATTGCTATCTTATAGCTTATGTTGATAATATATAAAGAATAAGATGACCTTATGGTCGAGGTTTGTCACGGTCATTTTTACAATAACAATTTAAAATGAAGAATATATATATATATATATATATATATATATATATATATATATATAATTATATATATATATATATATATATATATATATATATATATATATATATATATATATATATATATATATATATATATAGTGAAAACCGGAAACATGGTAAAGCTCAAGCCAAAAGAATCTCGATGGAAAATTAGACAGGCTTTTTGATATCTCTGCTTGCACCTGTCCTTCGGACATTAAACCCTGCAGTGATAGCATAGTAAACTGCAAAATGGAAAACTGTGAACAGTTACACCGTATATGCATTTGCTCTGCAAATGCAAAAAGTTCCAATAGAGGACAGAGCTTATCTACGAGACCAGAGAATTAAAACTGGACCTAAAGGATCATACCAGCTTTCTTCAATAGACAAAGTCGCTATAAAAAGAGATAAGAGGCTCAGATATGATGAACAAGTATTACGTATGGAAAATGTTGAGTTGCCAAATATTCCGGATGTAACTTTAGAGCCATCACAGGGGAGAAAACACTTCTTCTACAGACAAGGTAATTATCTTTGACTTATTCATATTAAATTTATTGTGTCTTAATTTAATATACTTTTATACAAATTTCAATCTATTTTAGCAAGATGTATGGATACCAAACTAAATGTGTTCAACAGACTATAGAACACTGAAGCTACCCATATACGCTATGAAACTTGTCAGAGGTGATTGTTCTTCTACTCTTGGTGCAGCTCTTGCTAATGCATTACTTCATGACATCAGGCATTTACTGAGACCAGATATTGACATTACACACATGGTATCGATGAATGCAAAATAGATATGTCCAAAGGCAAAGGTAAAGGTCATATGCGAAGATGATGAATCACATACAAATATGCAGTTAACTTGCATAGGTGTGGATGGAAAGGTTGACCAAAAAAGTCTAACATATAAAGAAACACATTTACCTAATGGGGAGTTGAGTATCAAGAAGTGTGTTGAGTCACAGCATCATCTGACATTACTAGTGAAGATGGAAACTCAGGGGTAGGTACCCCAATGCCATCAAATGGTCCCTTACTCTGGTACTTGACAAACTGCCTTTCAGAAAGGTATTGAGCGTTCTCCGCGAATTTAATAGTGCATTGGCACTATTCGTACGCTTGATAATACACCTGGCCGCCAGCCCCAAAGTGGTTTAGTAGTAAACTGATGAATTATTGGGAAGAAACTTGTATACCGGGTGGATTGCGTGCCTGATCAAATGAACTTCCACAGAGTTTCTCCTCCGAAAACTTGATGATGCAACAACTGGACCAACAAGCTTTAGCGGATCACTTGGCCAAAGATGTACTGGAGATATCCATGAAGAACCAGTACTGAAATATGAAGCTATAGAAACACCAATCAAAGACGGATATATTGAGAATAGGTACTCAAAGATCTCAGTGTCAATCAGAGGAT
>JABUQX010052972.1:0-12500 GCA_015478945.1 Trachelipus rathkii
AAGAACAAATCAATGACGCATCGATGCCTGCTTTAATTTCCAAGCCTTTTCTAAGCACTCATCAAAAGATCTTTTGTATGAACATAAACGTATAATCCCTTTAGAGCTCCTAAGCATATTATGCTCTCACTGATTTTATAATTAGAGGATGTACTACGTGCCCTAGGTTACATATCATAAGGATTATTACGTGAATCGAGATTGGTGTATATTCAACAAGTTATAAGCTAGAGAGATTATTCAAAGTTTCTATAAGCATTATCTCTACTCTATATGTGAAGTTAGATAAATCAATCATTATCTTTTGTATACTTTCTAACACTTATAGCATATATATATATATATGAGTATATATATATAAAAGAATTTATTATATAACTATGTATAATTAACTTAGTTTTGTTTATAAATTATTATGTAAAGTTTTATTAAAACATATATTTTACGTACCCTTCAGTAAATCAATAAATCAGTATATCAGTATAATATATATATATGAGTCAAGCCTACCCTAGCATCTACCTCTATACAACCTGAATCACTATATGCCACTGAATATTTTGTTCACATACATCTTAGCCATGTAATTTAAGTATTGCAAACCCACACTAAAACAAAATAAGTTCTTCTCTAGAGACTCAGCATACAACTATACAGATCACTGTATTATGATTAACGTAATACATTCTAGTATTGATCACTATATTAACTCACACAATTATGATACTCACTTAAACTTTATTATATATTCGCTCCAATAGTTAACTATAACACATATCAAAGTATTCTCTCTAATATGAACATACCTGGTACTTACTCTTCTTTAAAGTTACTTATTATTCATATATACATCTATTTAATCTACACTCACACTCTCATCGATAGCAGACATTACTCTTGTGCACATATCAATACCAATCACCACAGCTAATGGAATGAAACTACAACAACCCGCACTGCTCATATAATGCCAGGCGCTATATCTGACAACACTGAACTCGCCTATCCTAGAGTCAACATTGTGACTTGAACTAATACCCAACTAACTTCACACTGTACGCATACTATACTTACATACGGAATAAACCTTTTTGTACCCGGGGAGATTTAGGCCCTAAACCAGTCACACAACTATAGTTATCAAACACTCGAAAGCTCTTACACTCATGTCAAAATGTGGACTGTCAAGATATAACTACGTTATGGTGATGCCCCTAAGTTTTTAGGCTAAATTTAGGATAAACCTTTCTATATTGATCGCCTCAGAAATTTGCATGACTCTTACAGCATTGATGCGCCAGTAATACGACCACTATGTGATGGATTGATGCCTCAAAAGGTAAATTCCAGTATAGACCAGGAAGAATCAATGTTATTTTTATAAACTATATTGAATATTTCAAGACTCGACCAACATGAATGGAATTTTGGATCGGTAAGTTATTCTCACTTCTAGCAGGTAAGAAGTGAAAGTATTACTTTCCAAGTGTAGTGTTTTGTATTTTCTCCGGCACGTAAATTTACCTTATCTCTATAACTGGCCACTGCGCGCATGTGATTTCCTATGGTCGAGATTATTTTATCGCCTTTGGTTTTAACACGTATATATACTCGTAAAATCAGTATGTATCACAGAGCTAATAATCGCATAAGCGTCTTTACTTCCCCTAAGTGTTCAGTAAATAGAGAGAGGGAAACATAAGCTCTCACGCCATTCCTTGTGACAACTTATGTATTTGAACGCCAAACGGTGTTTTTCTTAGTTATCTTTAGACGCCAAAGCATCATATGATCTAGATAAACATAGCGCTCGCTTTTGACGCACTGTTACAGCGCAGGTGGGCTAGCAGAGCTCTATCGCCTGATTGTAATCGTATCACACGTTTAATTTTCCTGACAAGTGTCAGCGAGCATATCCAATTCCTAGTCACAGCATCGAACTCGTTGACGCTCTACATTGTATGGAACTCACATTAGTAACTCTCTCACGTGGCAGACTCGCATAGAATAATTCCCCAATGTCGATATCTCACGTAAGATTTATAGTAGACCTCAGTGAAGCGAAAACGCAAGAGCGCGCACAGCGCGACCGGTGGCGGAACAGCCGCATGAACCCGCCGGCGTATTATTACTACGCGGTCGCGAAAATATTGGGCGTTGTATTTCAAAGTGGTAGGGCAACACATCCTAGAGATGATTATCTTTTGGACATACCGTCCCATTCAGTATGTATAATATTATTTTGTGTACTGTATCAAGGTATAGTTTACGATATTTATAACATTTGTTCAAGCTCATTAGTTTTTAATTGTACAAAATCTGGTATATCAAGTTTATTACAAACCAAAGTGAATTTCTCAAGGGTTACCGAAATGCATACAACAGCTGATATAGAAGAGGTTATGAACTTACATACTTCGAAGTAATTTTTGAAGTATAATAATAATGATACAAATACTGGAAATCCATAAAGAGAAATTAACGGTTTGTACAAGGGGGAAAGTTTACTTTTCATGTACACGCACTGTGTTATTTAAACTAATATAGTGTAATATAGTAATGTATGTATATATTTTAGAATAAACAACTTTTCATAACTTATAACATAGAGAAGAATAAACTGCGTAAAGAACTTACCTTGAAAGGGAGGGTTGGGCAACTTCTTATACATTACATCTACTCCTAATGTAGTGTAGCTTTAAGGCCATATAAAACTTGTTTACATTCCTTAAAGTAATAAAATATCTTAAAGGCATACCACAAAAGAGGAACATGTCCAGCGTCACACCCGGACTATTTGTTCTATTTCCCCTCAAGGAATTATATCTTTAGGATAAATAAAACAAACTCGTTTTTCTACAAAACAAAATGTTTCCATTTCCAAAACTAAATTGTTTTTTTCAAGAAAGATCTTAAACCCATGAAATGGTATTTTTCTAATAAATAAAATTAAAATGTTACAGTTTAAAATAAAATGGACGACTCAATAATATAGGAAACGGTATATTTGAAAATGCAAAAATGATGTAATGAAAGTTCACAACGGCATATCAAAGAAAATATTTTCGCGACCGCGTAGTAATTTTACGCCGGCGGGTTCATGCGGCTTGTTCCGCACCGGGTCGCGTTTGCGGGCGCTCTTGCGTTTTGCTTTACGTGATCTACTATAAATCTAGTAAATTAGTGAATTAATTATTATCTATTCTAGTGAGATTAATAATTATTCCTCAATGTAAGTAATTATTATAAATATTTGATATACACTTAGTAAAAATCAAACACTTTTAGTACAAATCAGATAACTTGTGCACCGCCTCTAACAGCTAAATACGACTATAGAATTTTATAAATGAGTTTGAGTCTAAAAAGATTAATAAAAAACCCTGCTCAAATACAAGTTTATAGAACAAAGTTAATTTTCATCCAATCACAGGTAAGGCTTAGGATATGAAAAACATGTTTTTAAGCATACCTTAAAAACAAGTAAGCATGGATAAAGTATAATTTAGTCTCTGACCGAATCATCATGCGAGTCATAATAGAGATAGGGGATTACTCCGTCCACTCACAAGAAAGGTAAACATTTTCTTCTTACCTGCTTAAAGGATCTTACGCGATCTCATGTTTCAGTTTGAAGAATATATTTTTATAAAAAAATGAACATTGGATTCTTGTCTTTACTGGAATTACCTTTTGACCTGGATTAGGGGCTTAATATCAGCCCTGGGACAAAAAAAGGGTTGTATCCTAAATTTTAGGCCTAAACTTAGGCGCTCAACGTAGTTAATTGCACGCCCATTTTTACAGAAAGAGGGTCATTTGAAATATACTTTTGACCTGGCTATTAGGCCTAAATCGCCCCGGGGACAAAAAGGTTTATCCTAAATTTGGGCCTGAAGTAGTTATTTCAACACAATTTACAGGAAGAGGTCATTTCGGATCTGTAAGGAGTGCGGGTTGTTGTGTTTTCTTGTGTTGGATTGTCATTGTTAGTATAATATAATAAAAATAAAGAAAATCCGAATTATTATAAAAAACCTTTGAAATTGATTTTTAGTTAATACATTGAGCGAATAAATATAATAATGTAAGTGATAATTGTTATTTTTAAATAAAACCTAGAATGATTTCTTAATCAAATACATGTTATGCTAGCAGAGAAGATATTTTATTTTGTATATTTTTTATACTTATTACAATGGCCTAAGAATTGATGTAAAGCAAGTATAGTCAATAGAAACAGAAAAGACGTGGCATAGGTCGGTGTAGAGGGATGCTAGGGCTGACCTTACAGTTTGATTAACTGATTTATTGCTTTAAAGGTACGTAAAATATATGTTTTTAATAAATTTCATAAAATTTATATAACAAAAAGTATTAAAACAGTTAATAATAAATTCTTTGTTCAAAGATAATGATTGATTTATTATAGAAGTTTTAAGAAACTTTGAAATAATTTTAGTTATAATTGAATGAGTAATATAATTGTACGTGTTTAATTAAAACATAAAATGTTTTAATAAATTATACGTTATGTTCATACAAAAGAACTTATTTGATATGTTTAAACAGGGTGGATCTATGGGCGAGTGTAAGTGGGTGTGTGTGTGTGTGTGTAGGTGTAGGTGTATGTCTATGTATGTGTGTAGGTGTAGGTGTGTGTAAGTGTGTGTGTGTGTGTGTGTGTGTTGGTGTGTGGGTGTGTGTGTGTGTGTGTTTGTGTTAAATGATAATAACAATAGGCATGAAGTAAATAACACTAAATAATAATAAAAAAAAATAATAATAAAATAAAAAAATAAAAAAATAATAAAATAAAAATAAAAAATAAAATAAAAAAATAATAAAAATAATAATAAAAATAAATAAAAAGTATTAAAACAAAATAAAAAAACATAATGTTAATAAATATATGAGTTAAAGCAGTAAAACATATGAGTTAAAGAGGTAAAACATATGAGTTAAAGCAGTAAAGCAGTAAAACATATGAGTTAAAGCAGTAAAGCAGTAAAACAAAAAGCATACTAACCCCTTGTTGCTATGTAACACCTCTATTGATTTACTGATTTACTGCTTAAGGTATGTAATGTTAATTAATATATGAGTTAAAGCCAGTAAAGACATATGAGTTTAAAGCAAGTAAAAGCAGTAAAACAAAGCATACTAAACCCTTGTTGCTATGTAACCACCTTATTGATTTACTGATTTTACTGATTTTTTTTAGGTATGTAATGTTAATGAAAAATCATGAGTTAAAGCAGTAAAAACATAGGAGTTAAGCAGTAGAAAGCAGTAAAAACAAAAGCGTAACTAATCCCTTCGTGTGTTTCCTATGTAAACACCTCTATTGATTTACTGATTTAGTGCTTTAAGGTATATGTAAGTTAATCAAATATATGAGTTAAAAGCAGTAAAAACTTTTGAGTTAAGCAAGTAAAGCAGTAAAACAAAGCATTACTAATCCCCTTTTTTGCTATGTAACACCTCTATTGATTTACTGATTTACTGCTTGTAAGGTATGTAATGTTATAAATAATACTGAGTTAAAGCAGTAAAACATATGAGTTAAAGCAGTAAAGCAGTAAAACATATGAGTTAAAGCAGTAAAGCAGTAAAACAAAAGCATACTAATCCCCTTGTTGCTATGTAACACCTCTATTGATTTACTGATTTACTGCTTTAAGGTATGTAATGTTAATAAATATATGAGTTAAAGCAGTAAAACATATGAGTTAAAGCAGTAAAGCAGTAAAACAAAAGCATACTAATCCCTTTGTTGCTATGCTAACTACACCTCTTTGATTTACTGCTTTACAGGTTTACAAGCAGTAAATTATATGAGTTAAAGCAGTAAAACATATGAGTATAAAGCAGTAAAGTAGTAAAACAAAAGCATACTAAACCCCTTGGGTTGCTATGTAACACCTCTATTGATTTACTGATTTACTGTTTTAAGGTCTGTAAAGTATATGTTTTTAATAAAAAATGTTTAAGTATGAAGTAAAAATGAATGTCACTGCCCAAATGTGTAACTCTTTAGATATATATTCTATCGGGCTAGAAGTGCTAGAAAAAGGCTAACTCATAGTAGGAAGTAGTCTAGCAACTTAATAATATAACCCAATTCGATCATCATATCCTTATAAATAGGGGTAGGCCACCAATATTACGGATCTGTCTCTCACTTGATGCAGGGTAGGCTAGAAAAAGATAACTCATACTAGGAAGGCATCCTAAGCAACTATACTTTAAACCAATGCGGATTCTCATGGTACCGTATTATGAGACATCGTACGCGGCCAGAGAACAGTACTATTATATCGACTCAATTCCTCATAATGTTAATGAGTCATTTATAAGGCTTCGTCCCCCGAGCTCCTCTTGATGCGATCCTTCATCTAGGACTCATTTTTATTTTAAGTAAAAGTGTGTGTGTGTGTGTGTGTGTGTGTGTGTGTGTGTGTGTATGTGTGTGTGTTTGTATGTGTGTGTGTGTGTGTGAGTGTGTAAGTATATGTATATGTATGTGTGTATGGATGATAGCGATTTTACTCTCTCTCTCTCTCTCTTTGTATATATATATTATATATAATATATATATATTTATATATATTATATATATATATATATATATATATCTATATATATATATATATATATTATATATATATATATATATATATATATTATATATATTATATATTATATATATATATATATATATATATATAATATATATATATACATGCAAAATCGATTCAGACTTTTTCAAAAAATTTTAATTATAGAATAGCTATTTCCAAAATTTGTGCTATGCATAAAACCCTTTATATGTAAGGACTAAATGTTTATATATTAATGGGCATTCAGAGAGCCCAATCTGTTAAGTTCAATACATTTGCCAGAGTGGTTAGGGGTCGAGTTCCAGTTCGGTTAGTGACTGGTATAGGTCACTTTTTTTAAATTTCCCCGCAATCTAGTTATTCCTTGCGGGTGGGGATGAAACTCGCTCCCACCATATAAAGGAAAATGCTCAAGCCCCGACCCATTTACATGTATGCGCAAACGCATGGTACATATACATGACTAAGTAGTAGTATAAAATGACAAGTTGATGACCACTCCTCAAAGAGGACCCAAAGGGTTCGGGAGACCTGTGAAACCTTCCAGAAGAGCACAAGAGCAGCCATAGAGGATATGGGGGATCAGTGAAACCCTACTCACCGCTACGACCCTCGAGAACAGAAGTGCAAAGTATGTGAAAGGTGGTGATGAGGTATAAACTTCTGAGCTCACGTTCAAAGAGGCCTACCAGAGCTAGATGGAAAAACAAACAAACTTATCCTTTAGTATATATATATATATATATATATATATATATATATATATATATATATATATATATTATATATGAGATATATATATATATATTATATAATACAATATAAATTATAAATATATATATATATATATATATATATATATATATTTAAGCCTAATGGATATTATGAAACCAATTGATAAGGCATTGTATTTAGACCTAGCGAGTCTTTGTACTATGATAGATACCTGTTTGTGACGTCATATGAAAAATACATTCGTGGATATTAAAAATACATTCATGATCCTACGTGAAATAAACTGAAATATTTCGGCATAAAAAGGACGCATGAAAGTAAATGATAATAGAAAAACGGGATTCGAACAACAAGCGAAAAAACGGTCCCTGACGTGGTGCAGTGCGGTGGCGGCGCGGTGCGGAGGGTTCGGCACTGCTCGAAGGGTCTTGCGGGTTTAAGCGAAAACAGCGATTGGTGAACTCCGAAACGCCCCCCCTCCCCTTTAAGAGGGGGGGAGGGAAATCCGCGAAAAAAAAAATAAATAAAAAATATTAAAAAAAAACACCCATGAAGGTAGCTGAGTATTTAAAAAATATATATATCCAACTGACCAGCGATTGTGCTCAACGCTGGTCAGGTTGATACCCTACCCTTTAGTTTCCCTCCCTATACTACTGTGATGATGATGATGATGATAATGATGATGATGATACATGATGATATATATAATATATATTATATATATATAATTAGATAGAGTCAGAAAATATATATATATATATATTATATAATATATATAATATAATATTATCTATATATATATATATATATATATATATAATATGCCAAGTTTTCATAAAGTACTTGTACTTGTACTTGTACTTGATGCCATGTACTTGTACTTGAACAAATTCTAGAGTACTTGTACTGTACTTGTACTTGAACAATTCTAGAGTACTTTGTACTTGGTACTTGTAATTGAAAAACTGTCCTTGAAACCGCAACCCCTGATATATATAATAATATATATATATATATTATATATATATATATATATATATATTAATATATGGATATATATATTATATATATATATATATATATATATATATATATTTATAGATAGAGTCAGAAAATATCAGAACATCCCGATTAGTCTTCGTATCTTACAATGCAATAAGCTCGTGTTGTAAGAAATGTGTGCTCATACATTGAGACATGTAAGGTCGTGTATCAGCAGCGTATGACAGTGTTGAACATGTACCCGTGTTTACAGTTCAGTTTGCTTTGAAGCCATCTCGTTGTCTGTTGTCAGAAAGAGTGTTAATCGAGAATGACCCACTTTGAGCAGAAAGCAAACATAAAATTATATGTCAAATTACGGAAACGTTTACAGAAATATTCAATTTGATGAATTATTGAATGATGATGAATCATTTTGGTGAACCCGAGTTTACGAGTGGTATACGCGCTTTAAGGGAGGGAGAGAGTCTCCGAGTTCACCACGAAAACAAAAGATTCTAGCAGATCCATCAAAGGGAAAGTTATGCTCGAGGTCTTCTTTAACATTAAAGGTTCATGCACTTTGAGTTCATACCTCAGGGTATTTACCAAGTTGCCAAGAGTTACAAAGCATATGTACATTGATATTCTCCGTCGTCTTCGTGTTAAAAGTGCGACGATTTCAATCAGAAGAAGAAATTCAATGTGTTTCGACGCTTGCGCTGAAAGAGGTAGCAAAAGATGGCTTACAGCGATGTTTCTAGCAGCGGAACGAGCGCTGGCAAAAGTGTGTGACAGCCAAAAGAAGATACTTTGAAGGTGGTATTGCATAATATGACGTATCATATACAATAAATAAAATGTAGTTAAAAGTTCCGGTATTACTTGACTCCACCTCGTATGTACTACCCCGCAAAATTATCGCCCCACTGAGCAAAAAGAATATAGATGTATGAAAATATACAGGAAATAGACCACGATCTGTTTAATATAGTTTATATATATCGAGAGATACAATATACGCACATATGGGTATCAAGAGGTATGGGAACGTCTCTACAAAAACTACACGTGGGGACATAGGTGTATGGTGCAAAACCTGTAGGTACATGGGTTGTCCATCGGATGTGTTGATTGTGACTCAGTACCGTTTATGACCACCTCTCGACGTAATGACGGACTGGCAAAGTCGTCTCAAGCTGAATATGAGACCTGAGGGATCATGTGAAATAGGTCGATCAGGGCCCGCCGGAGGTCATTCAGGGTCATTAGGGTGGATTGAGCTGTCAAAATCCTTTTGAAGGATTCTTTAACTGGATATATTGAGCTCGTCTCTCTCAAACAACACACCACAAAAGACATAGCATAAGCCATACTAGAAAGAATTATATGCAGACATAGCACACCTGAAGTAATTATTTTCGATAGAGCACCTGAACTAACTTCTTCAACTCTTTAAAGAAATATGCGTTCAATGGAGAATAAAAGCAGTAAATATTGTGGTAAGACACGCAGCCAGCAATTTCCTAGTGGGACGCGAAAACTTAAAAATTTGCAATCATCTTGGACACTACATAAATGATAATCATAACGACTGGGGACAATATACTCATTTCACACAAATCGCAATAAATTCCACATACAATTCTTCCTTTGGCAACACCCCTCATTTTCTCCTATGCACTTACAATAAACGCCTCCCATGGTATCTTCCCAATTAAACTTCTCCATACACAGTACCAAACCCTTCACAAAAAACACATAAACGACTATGTCGATGAAGTAGCTGAAAGAGCTCATTTGATAAAAAAACAAGCTGAGAAGCATTTACAACAGAAACAACGAAACAAATACGAAAGCAACATCCAAAATAATCATCCATTTTCATCAAAATAGGTGATTTTGTACACATTTTAGTTGTAAAGAAGCCAAATCAATATACAAAGCTCTTCCAAAAATGGTCTGGCTTTTTCCAAGTTAAACCACTTGTACACTTCAACAAATTCTTGCTCCAATGCATGTAAGCTTCAAAATCTTTCATTGTTCATAAGGACAACGTTAAAATATCTAAACTACCAACTCAACCACAACCAAGTTTTGTTAGATACACACTCAAGTCGACCTTACATTCCAAAAAAATCTACTCCCCCTAAACAATTACTAGAAAACCTACCCCCTGATCATAGGCAACAATTAACAGTTCAACAACAGCAAAACCTTCCCGCCATTCCAAACAGGGTATATTCACCCAAAAACATCCCATTCCAACCACAAACTACATATCAGCCAAAAATTATGCCAATTACAACTCCCACAACACCATTGCATGTGTAAACTATCAACAAGGAAAATTTGCTTAGAACTAAACTTTTCACCCAACAATAGCAACAACCACCCGCAAACATCTCCTATGCACACCTACCACCACCCACCCCAAAAATTTCAATTTTTACCACCCCCACCTTAACTATCTCTTTTGCAAAGAACTACAACAACACCCCCAATTCCCCCAAGATTTTCATTGCAAGAACCTCCAACACCACCCCTCATCCTCCCACACAAGAAATTTCAACTCCCTTTCCTCACACCTCCACGGAATATAGTTCACCTCAATCCCTTCCAGACATCAGAACAAATGATCCCTCTTACAAAGCCACACTATATTTTAGAGATCCTAATGAACGACACCCTATGTAATTCCTCGATCGGCAACATTCAACAACAACTAGCAGAGGTTAAATAAAATATTTTCTTCCTCCTCCACAAGAAGTCCTTAAAGGAAGAGGATTTCCTCCTCCAGGACCACCTTAAACATAACCACTTTTAACCTTAAAATTTTGCCATTTTTCAGCCCACTATATATTTTAAAAAAAATGTAAAGACCAAATCATCGTAGAAAATTAATTTCTCATATGATAATCATAATTGTTTCCACAGTTTAAAGTAACAATCGGGTAATATTCAAGTTTTTCAGTATAAATATCAAAATGGTCTTAAAATTTAACATCAAAATCATATACTTTTTTAAGTAAACTAAATCGTAAAGTTACATTTCTTTTCAAGTTAAATTTTAAATAGACAATTTCTTTATTAAATTCCTTTCAAATTTCTGAATTGTATAATTTAAAACCATTTCATTTAACTATTAGATTTATCCCAACATAACCTTTTAAGCCACATTTCGACAATTTTGATTTACACCATGCATGCCTTAATGATCATTTTCCAAATTTTACAATTAACAACTACTACTTGGATTCTCCAAGAAGACAACTCAGAAACCAAATATCAGATACACCCTGGATTTTTCACAAAAAATACAGGGCAAGCAAGATTTATAAGTAGTAATTTGAATTTAGAAATTGATATGAAATCTACTATGAGTATTATTACCACCACTCAAAACAATGTTAAACATAATCAATATTTAACACAAACCTATATACCTTACTTGCAACACCGATACAAAACAAGATTCTCTACAAACTCCTCTCCCCTCTATCTCCAAAACTAACTTACATAAACTCTCTGCTACAAAAAATTGAAAAACAATTTCAACATCTCTCGCAAGACCCCTGGTTGTTGTCTCACCCCAACGATGGTTCTCCCGTCGCTTCGAAACGGTCTAAGTGAGGCCTCCTCGACATTGGAGGAAAAGCACTACAATTCTTACTTGGAACAGCGACAATGACCTGCATAAGTAAAATAACAGACAAAATAAATCTATTGCAAGACGCCCGGCTACACGTGCACCAAATAAAGAACAAGTTCATGCCAACTCAAACACACTATCACAATTAAAAGAAAACCTAATCATACTAACCCAACATTACAACTCTTCCATCTTCTCTATAGATTTACACCAAAAAATACTGAAAGTAAATCTATACTTAAATCTAGAAAGAGTAATCTCGGACAATATACACATATTAATTACTACTGTACAACATACATTAATTTATGCAAAAGGGTTCAGTACACCTCTAAATATATACACTTACTAGTTCATACATTCAATCTTACTCAACAATAGCCAGATAACCCATCAACAAATGATAATACCATTAGACCCATCAACGCTTTATAAATTTTTATTTTTTTTCATGGACATATATATATATTCATGAGGAACATCCTTACACGATATCCACGGTTCTC